>JACEIK010001923.1:2785-14443 GCA_018107945.1 Datura stramonium
TCTATAACTTTTTATTTTGAACTCTGATTGACAAGCAGTTTGATGTTCAGAAAACTAAACTCAAATACCTTTAATTTAATATATCTTGTGGGTCCTAACTCATTATAGATTGGGAGATATGGTCATTTAAAGTTGAATCTTACTTATGAACTTCACATACTCTTCGTTTTTCTCTTCGTACATGTTTTCCACCTTACCTATGACCAATATACAACCCTTACTTCCCTTAGAATAGCATAAAAATATCAAATAAATTATTAAAAATTTTCTAGAGTGTAATATGATTTATAGAATCTCCTGCAGGTGAGGACTGGAAGGGCAGAAATAAGACCATCTGGCATGTATGTACAGGTATGTATATGAGTGACATACTACAGATATACCAACGTGATACATGATATACCAATGTGATTCGTGCAGGATGTGAGAGACACAAAGGTGGGATATTTTATGATGATATGTTATAGGTATAGCACTGCATGATACAAAAATTGGTATTGAATTGTACTGTGTGCAATTGGGGAGGTGTAGGCATATGCTTGTGCCCGTACTTTTGGAGAACGTAAATCCAGTGGTATGGCTTTATATTTTCCTTGTTGAGTACTTAACTTTATTATTTGACATTTTGTGATTAAATTCTTATTTAACGTGGTCACCGTGAGTTGTGAGGGAAGCTTGATTGGGCAAGGTCCAAAATAGATTAGTTGAGCTACTTATGGGTTATTAGTGCAAGTATAGGGTTGTTCCACTAAGGAATATAGAGTTAAGTAACATGAATGCTTAAATGATGGTAGTGACTAACTATGATATTGTCAATATAGTTAAATATCGAGAAGGGTTAAATGAGTAGGAAAAGAATTGAAAAGGGTTTGTTAATTATGTTGAGTCAATAAATGAGCCTTAGATGAATAGAACAGACTTAGTTAATAGTAATTGGCATAGAAATGAATAAGGTGTTCTCATGCGGTTTAAATGGTGCGTTAAAAAATGGAATGGCTAGTGAAACCGAGCTACTTCCTAAATAGCGCATCACTGCAGTGAACTAAATTCCATTGCCACGAGACTGTTGTAGCGGGCAAGTGTCCACTAAAGCAAGATAAGAAGGCAGAATAGGGTTTTGTAATTGATGGCTAGGGACTTGAGGGAAAGGAGATGAATATTGTTGAGTTATATGAATTAGTGAATTAATTGATGAATTTTGCAGTATATAATTATAAGTCAAAATTATTGTTAGAATTGGTTAATCGATTGCAGGTTGATTATATACTATTTTATGAACTAATCCAAGTCAGCTGATGATGCCTACTAGTATGGTGGTGTATTGATGCTACCTTGATACACCTTTTTTATTGTAGATTGTGGCAGGTTTAAAGTTTCATGATAGGCAAGGCGATACTCAGCATCAGCTCCCACATTCTCATTCACTGGAAAAGCTATGTCTTTTATTTGTCAGTATTCCATATAGAGCTCTTGTACCTGTCTAGACAAGATCTTGTGAGAGTAAAGATTTTTGGGAAGCACTTTTATTAACATTTCAAAAATAATGTTGATTTGTGCAAGTTAATGAGAACTGTAAATATTTAATTCATTATTTTAAGAAGGGGTTCTTCTATCGAGTTAGAGTCGACATAGGTTCCTGCATGGCTCATCCATTTGGGTCATGTCAAGTTGGTATCAGAGCTTTTAGGTTATCAGTCACACAACTACAAGAGCAATGTCGAATACAGTCTTGTGGATTGGTGTGTAGACGTTCACATCTAATCTTCAGAGAGCTATAAGGAATCTAGGAAGTATTGACTTTATTATTTTCTATTATGTCATTCGAGCGTGTTGCGCTCCTTGGTCAAGTCCAATTAGTATCTGGAGGATTCCAATTGGTACCTGGACAAGCTTAATTGGTATTTGGAAATGAATTGCAGAAGACATAAGATAAACTGGTGGGTGGAATTAACTTAAGTTGACCAGAGGGACAAAAGCCCCTACAGGTAATCTGTTTAGCGAGGTTCGCTAAAATAAGGTGTATCTCACTGCAGCGAACTCGCTATCGCGAGAGGTAGAGCGCTGCAGCGGTTCCATTGCAGCAAAAGGACAATTGCTACAGCGAACGGCTGCCAGATAGATTCTAGAAACTCCTAACTTAGAAGGGAACAACATATATATTGGTTACAATACAAACAAGCAATGCGAATACAAGAAAACAATGATAGAATATAATAGAAAAGGGCCAAATAGGGCCATTTTCATTCGGATACCGAACGAGCACCCGTAAAACAAATAGGAATTGAAAAGAGCATCCAAAACTAGGAAAGTGAAAGTGAAATTGTTTTGCAAACCCCAAACGGGGGCCACCTAAATCTGTTAATAAGTAGGGAAGTAGGGGAGGGGGAAACACTGCGGCCAAGGCTAACTAGAGACCTCATTGCTGTCATCATTAAGATCATTGGCCACCTCATCCTCAAACTGGCTGAGGAAGGAGAATTCTAGAAAGTCTACGCTGGTCACCTGGGTGTGTAGGATTTGGGGAGAGGGTCTTCAGGATCTTTTTGATCCCCTTCCACATGTATGAAGATCTTGTCTCGGGAGTGCCGCTTCTTCTTCTCCTTCTCTAGATCATCCTTGAGCTCTACATAGGCTTGAGCCAAGGCAGCAATCACCCCCTGTATTTCCCTCGGGTTCGCAGCAGCTGTGCTGGATGGCCTACTACTAGATGGAGGTCTAGGCAACCCTCCCAACAGCTCATGCATGCCAGCCATATCTGACTTAATCTGCTCAAAGGGACCCACCGACCTAGAAATGTTGGCCCCACCATCTCCATCGCTGGAAGCAATCTTTCTCTTTTTTCTACCCCTCCCAACTGCATCCTTTACCCTCAAAGGATCAAAAGGTATGTCACAGGCCACAATGACATCCATGGCCTCTGGTGTACCTTGGCCTATTTGCACAGCAGGGTAATGAGAGAGGGAAAAGGCAGGCCAGTAATAGCCTAGGATGCAAAGTACCTCCACTCCTCCAAAATCTGCAACCCCACATTCACCTGCACCCTGCTCAGAATACAGGCCACTACTAGTGCGCGGGCATAGGTCATATCGGTGACATTGGTGGACGGGCGGATCATTTGAGAAACTAAAGTTAGCCACCTCCTGGATTCCACCATAAAGTGAGTACCCTAAATGCTAGTCCGGGTAATGCCCCAATTAATCGAGGCCCTATGCTCCTTCACTACCAATGTGTCCACCAGCCACTACCCGTTCCCATCCATGTCCCGAGCCCTCTACTCATCCTCAGAAGGGTTTGGCAAGCCCAAAGTCTCATTAATAGCAATTGCAGTCAATAGAATTTGCCTCCCTCGAACATAGGCAATTGGCTTCGAGCGATTCTAGAACATGGTGGGGAGGTTACCGTAGAACTCCCTTACTCAAGCCTCATTGACTTTACAAGGCTCCTTAACTAGAGGACCGCACCCCAACTCCTAAAAGAGAGCATAAAACTCTGGCGCCTTCTCTGCCACGTTCTGCATAATAAAATCTTGCTCGTGTATCAGACCTTTGGCTGCTGCTCATTGTGACGAAATTGACATTGGTTAGTCACGAACCGAATATAGTCAGAAGTATGTTTGATATCGCTGCTCAAAGAGATAGTAATAAGACCTCTAGGAAAAAAGTGCATTAGGAAGTGATCAAAATAAATAAGAGAAGGAATCTTGGGAGTAGAAATAGAAAATTGGGAAGGGGTCACTGCCTGATAGGACCGCTGCAGCGTACTAAGTCCTGTTGCAGTGAGTATGCAATAGTAAAATGGAAACACTATGATGATTCTACTACAGTGGGCCTTGACCGCTATAGCAGACATCATCTTGCCCAACAGACCTTTGACCCCAATAATGGAAGTCGGGATCCTAACCTCCATTTTTCTCCAATTTAAGCACAGATCGGGTAAGGGATAGACCTACCCACATCCTAACAACTATTTTCTACCCGATAGAGTCCAGATTCAAGCCCAAAATGCTCAAAGAAACCAAACACCACCCTACCCAAACCCCATCATTTCTAGCGTGAAGCCCCCCATGAAAATAGCCTATAGTGCGCAGAGAACGATTCAAGTGACTTAAGGAGTTAAAAACTAGTAACATGGTTCATAAATTATCCCCCATTGTACCAAAAAGTTGTTAGGTCTTCCTTACCCCATAATAACCCCAACACAATCCAAATGAAATGGAATAGGCAACCAACATGAGGAGAATAGTACAATAAAGTGGTAGGAGCGAAGATTACCTGAGCAAAGTCAAGAAAATTATCGGAGAGTTTAGAGAATTTGCACAAGTTTAAAGTGAAAAAGTGTAAATAAACTCAACCATTTGTTCTGACATTAAAATTTTTATTCCGCGCAGCGAACTGATTTTTGTTGTAGTGAGACCGTTGTAGCGAAAAATGAATCACTGTAGCAGATGGCTTAAAATAGTAACATTTCAAATTTTCTCGTGGTTCCCCCATATTTTAAGTCCCCGCTAAAGAAATTTCTATGAGAATCAGTGACACCTAGGGACGCTGTCACTACTTGAGCTGGGTCCCCGGACCGAGACACGGAACCTAGAACCACTAATGGCTCCAAGTCAACCCATGGAATGAACATAGCAACTAAAGAGTATATATTAAAGTGAAAACTAATAACTTAAACATGATTAAGTGAAAGTCTGAATATCATAACGTATATCGAACGATAATATCACAATACAAAATCTTAAGCTGAACATACTAGTTGTGTCTGAAAAGCCTCTACTAACTGATGAGATACTGGGAAAAGTCCCCAGCTATCTCCAAGTATGAAAAAAAATTACAACACAAAAAGAAATGATAGAAGCCCTCGAACAATGAGGATCACCCAAGGCAGGGTTGAACCGATCTAATAGGGGAAGCGAGCTATCGGTGAGATTGAACTGGATCACCTGAACCTATATCATGAAATGATATAACGTAGAGTATGCGGTCAGTACTTTGAATGTACTGAGTATGTAAGGTAAGTAAAACATTCTTAGTAAATGTTAATTGAAATCATGCATATCAAATATAAATCATTAGATCATGAGAGTAAGGACTGCATGCTGAAAACTGAGTCTGAGACATACATAGTCATAAGTTGATTATAATAACTAAACATAGTGACCCAAGATTTAGAATTAGAAATCATATGACTTGTCATAGCTGAAATCGTAAGTAAAAGCTCATAAACTGATCATTGGGTCAAATCTGCTGTAAAACATAGTATTACAAATGGACATGAATAACTAAAATCATGAGGAACAATGGGAGACTTGTCATAACCAACACTATCATGATAGAGCTCACGTGATGCCCCAACTATCACACTCAAGTGGGGAGTCGTCCAAAACCTTGCCAGGGTTAAGGACGATACATGAAATCGATATCAAGATAAGGCCCCTTGGATGCAGGGGAAAATGCTCTTGAGAGCTCCCATATATATATACACACACACACACCCCTACGTTGGCATGTAGTTCTAAGATTGGAGAACCTTGGAACCCCAAACCTGCTCGATGCTAAACACTACTTCCAAAAACATACATAGTGCTCCAATTGTTTTTCAATGAAGTTGAAATCATAATTACATACATAGTCTAAAATCTGAACATTGGGAGACTTGACTCCAAAACATATCATAAGCTGCATTGGGGTCTTCACTCCAAAACATATGATAAGCTGATTTTATTAGCTTTAGCTAAATCAAGAAAACATACTTAACTTGTGTGGGCTTGCCCAAGTCATGAAATCATGCATACTTGAAATAGACTTCATGAGTTAAAATCATAGGTTCATACATGGTAAATTCATAAACATTCATTCATGCTAGATATCTCATCATACTTGAAATTTTGAATCATAAGCTTGACTTTTTATAAAGCTTGCATAATAGAGCATAATTCCTAATAACTTGAAATCATAAATTTATAATCAAATTGTGTATAAAATCTGTCCATTAGACTTAAAACATGATTTAGAACATAAGGATATTTAACCCATAAACATATTATAAAGAAATTCATAAAATTGGGTTACAACCTTATAAATTCATGTACTTGAATTCAGGAACTTGAAGAGAAATTTGGGCATGAGAGTAAAAGGAAACTCGCATTCATAGCCTACATACCTGGGTAAACTGATTTTCAAACCATCCTTGAGAGCCCAAGAGAATTGGGGAAGAATTGAGAGAACTTTAGCTTGATCTTGAAGAGAGTTCTCAATAGCTTGCATGCATGGGAGCCTAATGGCTTAGAATAGGTTAAACACTCTTAAAAAACTCCTTTTAGGACTTAAAATGACATCACTAGGGAGTTAGAAACTTAAGAATTATGAAAACACCCTTAGTAATTCGGCAGGAAATTGCACACTGCAGCCCCAACGAGGGACCTAATGAGTCATTGGGTCCATTGACGACTCTTGGGGTCCACTGACGACCCGTGGGGTCCACTGATGACTTGTGGTCCTCACCCATTCTCACCACTATAAATTTCCATTTTTCTAATCCTCCTCACCCTACGAACAACTTAACGAGTCGTTAGGGGCACAACGACTCGTCCCCTCGATCCGTTATCAGCACTAACAAATGATCTTGTCTTCACCCCCTACACACTTAATGGGTCATGCAATGACTCGTGGGGAGTCACAATGAATCGTTGTCTCATCTGTTACCACTATCTAAAAAATGACATCTCCTCAAACTAGGCACCACTTAATGAGTCACTCAACGACCCGTTAGGTCACACCACAAGTCACTAAATGACTCGTTCTATGACCTAGTGCAAATTTTTCTATTTTCTCTAGTTCAAACCTTGGGTTCGATCCTAGGGACTTTTGAGGTGTTACAGACACATAGTCCATGAGTAAATGCCACAATCCACAAAAGAAAAATTTGAAAGACTCGGGGTTAGGTGGATCGAGCCAACATGGAGGTAGCAAGTAGGGGTAGAAGTGCATGGAAATTTCTTCCAACAATAATATAAGGGGAAGCAGAATGGAGAAAAATATTTTTACACCATGTGATATGCCTTAGGACCTCGAAATAAGGGTCTAGTGGAAATATCAGTCTAAAAACTAGAAGCAATACCTATGAGACCGCAGTATCGATTGGAAGCATCGGAACTATGATATGGTGTCAAGGTAAACATAGGATAACTGAAAACCCCATCCTATTTTATGGGGTCATTCGAAGACAAACACATTTTTAATTAGTATCTGATGTAACGACTAGTCTGATCGTTATAGCACCTTGATGACATAGACGTGGGGAATTTAAAATTTTTTAGAGTCTGGATTATGTCATTAGATTAAGTGATTAGGTGACTGATAAATTTAGAATGAGCTAAGTTAAAATAAGATGAGCCCAAGCGTAGGGCCGCCGCGGTGGACTGACTCCATTGTAATGGGACTACTGCAGTCGAAAACCCCTCGCTACAGCGAGCGACACGGATCAGAACCCTGTAATTCTGTCTAGAATTAGTTTTAGAAAATCTATTTCCATTAGGTTTGGTGAATAAAAAATGCTCAAAGACAAAAATTAGGATTTCTAACAAGGAAAGGAAGTAAGGAGGCTAGATAGGGCAAGGACTTCACCAGCCGCTACAACAATTCCCTGCAAGAACCAAGAACTCGAGGCAAGCATGCAACCTGTGATTTTTTTCCCAATAGTTTGGCGTCTAGATAGGCTATGGCTTACCTTCGTGTTAGACTTTGATTAGCGATTCATATATGTGTGTATGATTGATGTGTCATTGATAAGTAAAACAAAAGTTATCATGCTAATAACAACTAGTCAGATATATAGTAGTAGTTAGTAAGAGAGGGAAGCAATCGGGAAAAAGATATTAGGAAGAGATGGAGTTATTATATTATGTAATCACGTGGGTGCGAATAGGCTTGAATCTAGATTGTTAGATTTCTGTTTTAGGTGGAAGGTCTTAAGGACTACTTCTAAGATATGCTCCCAAATAAGGTAATTAGAGTATGGTCATGGGTGTAGGCATTCGGATGGTTCATGTGTTCATGTTGGTCGATGAGTTAATAGTTCACTTGCGATGGTTTATATATCTATAATTCTTGTGTTACGTGTTGAAATGATTGTTTCTCTATGTGAAAGAAGGGTAAATTAACAGTAGAGTTTGGTTAATATGCAATTATTGAGTAGGTAAGTTGATTGTGAAAACCGCTATAAGGGGAAATCTAACGGAGAAAGCTTGGTCGAAGTACTGCTTACACAGTACCGTTGCAGCGGTACTACACCCACCATAGTGAGATTGTTGTCGTGGTAGTAACCCCACCCCAACGAGGCCTAATCCAGTGAGCAGGTCCAACTTACACTACATTCTAAATAAACCTGGGAATAGGGTGACACAACGAGTAGTTGTTTTTATGAACTGGTCTTCGGATAATGATTGTGTTAGAATTTTCATAGATTAATTCCTGTTGTTGAGTATATTTTGTTAAGTGAATTGAACTGTGATTTACCATTCCTAAACTATGGGTCGAGCCTGCGGTAACCGATTAAGGGAATGAAGAAACATGTTGAGACAGAAGAATGAGACATCCTTATTCTAAGATGAAAGGCTCGTGTCTGAGGTGAGCATCCGGATGAGTGGATTAGTATGATTGAGCATGTGTGTGAGCACTTATATATGAGTGGATCATGCCCGAGGTGAGCATTCAGGCGAGCAGTATAGAAAGAGTACACAGACAGATATGGCTCATGTTCATATGGTCGGGTGTATGGACATGAGTGCACATACAGGTATGATGAGATGTTAATATGACTGGGTGTACAATATATGGGTTTCTAGAGTCCCTAGGTCATGACTGGAAGGGCAGAAATAAGACCCTCTGGCATGTGTGTACAAGTATGTATATGAGTGACAGACTACAGATATACAGATATGATACGTGATATACCGATGCGATTTGGGCAGGATGTGAGAGACACAAAGGTGAGATATTATATGGTGATATGTTACAGGTATAGCACTTCATGATGCAGAAATTGGTATTGAATTGTACAATGTGAAATTGCATAGGTGAAGGTATATGTTTGTGTCCATACTTTGGAGAACATAACTCCATTGGTATGGCTTGATTTTTTATGTTGTTAAGTACTTAAGTTTATTATTTGACATTTTGTGAATGAATGCTTATTTAACGTGGTCACCGTGAGTTGTGAGGGAAAGCCCAATTATTGCAGGGTCTAAAAAAATCAGTTGAGCTACTTATGGGTTATTAGTGCGGGTATAGGATGGTTCCTCTAAGGAATATAGAGTTGGGAGTTGTAAACAGTAACATGACTGCTTAAATGATGGTAGTGACTAACTATGAGATAGTCGATGCAGGTAAATATCAAGGAAGGGTTAAATGAGTAGAGAAAGAATTGAAAAGGGTTAGTTAATTATGTTGAGTCAATAAATGAGCATTGGATGACTGGAACAGACTTAGTTAACTAGTAATTGGTATAGGAATGAATAAGGTGTTTTCATAGGGTTTAAATGGAGGGTTGAAAAAGGGAATTTCCAGTGAAACTGAGCTACTGCCTAGATAGGGTATTGCTGCAGTGAACTAAATTCCGTTGACGTGGGATCGCTATAGCAGGCAAGTTTTCGCTACAGCGAGAGAAGAAAATAGAATAGAGGTTTGTGATTGATGTCTAGGGTCTTGACGGAAAGAGATATGAATATTGTTGAGTTATATGAATTAGTGAATTGATTGATGAACTTGGTAGGATATAATTATAAGTCAGAATTTTTGGTAGAATTAGTTAATTGATTGCATATTGAATCTAATATTGTGTGAACTAATCTTAATCGGTAGATGATGCCTACCCGTACGTGCGGTATATTGACACTACCTTGCTACACCTTTTTGGGTGTAGATTGCCGCAGGTTTGAAGTTTTATGATTAGCGAGGTGAGGCTATACTCAAAATTAGCTTCCGCATCTCATTCGCCGGCAAAGTTGCGCCTTTTATTTTTAAGTATTCCATATAGAACTCTTGTACTTATTTGGACTACATCTTGGGAGAGTCAAAGTTTTTGGAAAGCATTTTTTATGAAATTTCAAAAATAATGTTGATTTGTGTAAGTTAATGAGAACTATAAATATTTAATTCGTTGTTTTAAAAAGGATTCTTCTATCGAGTTAGAGCCGATATAGGTGTCGGTATGACTCACCTATTTGGATCGTATCATAACCATTCCTATTTCTTATTTTCTAATCTAGTGCTTCATCAGTGTAGCTGTGCTTTTTGAATTGTATAATGAAATGTTATGTCATTGCTTTAGGACCTGAGGGTTTATATTGGTGTCAATCTAGCTTATCTTGTTCTTTCAATGTGTTTAAACTATGCAAATATTAGATGGATAATATCCTTAGTTTAATTTGTGATATACAGCTTATTGATATGTTCTTATCAATGTAGCCCCAATGACCATGAGATAGTTTATTATTGCACTCTGTTAGAGGACTTAGTTTTTTCTGTCTATTTTTTTAAATGATGTCAAAAAGGAAAAAATAGATATCGAGTGTGATGGTGTGATACGTGCATGAACTATGTTTGTTTTTCATCATCGAAAAGGGAAAATTTGCTAGAAATTTGATATTGCACTATCATAGTTTTGATGGTTGATAAAGTAAACTAGATTTACTATATAATTATGTTTTCACTTACATAGGTACACTAGGTTCATGCAGATAAACAATGAAGACAGTTTGCAAACATTTAAGAAATCATATCAGGATAGAGAGTACTGCCAACTCAAAAGAATTCAAGTCCAATTAGACGTCAAATATACAGTAGTCCAAAAGCAAACAATATACAGTTTCCATGTGGGACTCAAAAACCCAGCTAGAGATAGCTAGGGTAATTGAGATTGAAGTGGACTAGAAAAACAAAACCTACCCTATAAATAAATCATTAAGTGAAAGAGAAGGGTTGACGATTACAAGCCAAACTTCGTATATCCTTGGAAAGCAATATTAATTCTATAGAGTTAGAAGATTGAGTATATACTTTGTCTTTAACTTGGTGTTCAAAGAAAAGCACGATTGTGATCGTGCTTGTGAGATAGTCTAGACTAGAAGTAGAGTTTGTATAGTGTACATTGATTGGAGTAAATCAATGTGTGTGAGGTTCTAGAATCTTTTTGACTATTGAGTTGTAATATAAAACTACTCTTTTGGAGTTTAGTGAAATTGATTGAAAATTTTATTCTACAGGTCACGATTTTTACTCCTTGAACAAGGAGGCTTTCCACAATAAATTCGTGTCTCTACTATTTTACCTCTATTATGTAATAGATGACTTAACTTGGTTCAGTATGTTAGAATATAACTGGTGGTGATTATTTCATATCTATTATACATAAGTGACCGGAAGAAAATTAGAATGTTAAAGTATCAAAAATCAAAGTTAGATATAAGGGTAGCTACAGGACCCTCTTGCGTGCGTAGGGAGAGAGGGCGATTCTAGTAAAAAGAAAAAAGGAAAAAGAAAATTAAAAAAAGAAGAAGAAGAGAGAAACATAAAAGTTAGGCAAATCACGTTCCCACCACAAGAAAAAGAGATATATCAATCTGGTGAGCTCACAATATATGGACTTTTGTAGCTTGGG
>JACEIK010001923.1:24029-51965 GCA_018107945.1 Datura stramonium
ATCTTTGCTTATTTATAAAAGGTAATAACTCATAATATTTAGTATTTTATAATTGATTCAAATTCTATTTCTTAAAATTTTTCTTATTTGAATTTTATTAAAAATTTAAATATTTAAAACTTTAAAATCAACTAAAATTGTGCTAACTTATATTAATTATTTATTTATTAAACTAACTAATTATTGTAATGACCCAAAGATCGTTACGGGATGGTTAAGGGAATAGAACACATAAATTTGGCTAAGGATGAGATAGGGAGGTTGTGAAATAAATTAGGTATAGAACTATGAAATTTTGGGTAGCTATTGGTCCGAGGGACCGCTGTAGCGGTGGAATTTCCGCTGCAGCAAGGTCGTGGTAGAGGTCGGAGTCCCGCTGGGGAGAAATGAGGGAGTAACCCCTGGGACTGCCGCAGCGACCCAATGGGAACTGTAGCGGGTCCGCTGCCGCAAAAGTATGACCGTTGTAGCGAACGACGGAAATCAGAAAGTGAGTTTTAAGTAGGAATTACGGGGTTTTACCCCATTATTCTCAAATCACGATCAAAAGGTATAAACAACAGGGAAACCCTCCAGAGCAGTGAAACCCTTTACCAAGGTAAGATTTTTCGATTGTTTATCGCTACATGAGTAATGTTAATCTTAGAATCCTTATAGACTTTTAATGGTGAAATTTTTGGAGGGAGAAGACCCTAGATAGTTAGACTAGGGCTGAAATATGGGAAGGTTATGGTGGGTTTAGACTTGATAATTAGGATTAATGATCACTCCCCTAAGATTATTATAGAGAACAAGGATTATGCGAGTATTGGGACCTAGAACTTAGTAGAATTGGAGTTCACTTTTGAAAGTGCCATGAAGGGGAGGGTTTGATCTTCTAAAACCCTTATTTCGAAGAGTGAGTAATGAATTACTCTTTGTTTTGTTGTAGATTACGAGAAATCTGAAACTGTGAGAAAAGGGAAAGTCTCCAGTGGAGTGATTGACTCTTTGTGTCCGAATTCGAGGTAGGGTATGGTTATTCGGTTAGACCCTGCATAGTGGTTTGTATGTTTATGTAATGACAATATTTGATTGATCTTCAGACATCCCATGTTATGAGCGTTTTTATGTGAATAAATAAAAATTATCATGTTTATATGAGATGAATCTAATCTGTTGTTGAGATTATGTGGAAGTGTGTAATGAACTTCGTTTTATGAATCTATCATGTGAACTTGTGTTATATTTTAACAAGTGACGTAGTGGAGCATAGACTCCGATGAATTGATAGGTATATATATAGTTTCGAATATGTAATGAACCTTGTTGCAATTAAATGATGAGAATGATTTAAATATTAACTATTTCTTAAAATGAGGGGCTTGATCCTGAGGGGAGTATCTGGCTGAGCGAATATTATTACTGAGTGGCTCGTGTTTGAGGGGAGCATCCAAATGAGCATATGAGTGGGTGCGGGTACCACATCGATATGGTACATGAATTTCTAGAGTCCCCTGTAAGTCATGACTAGAAGGGAAGAAATAAGACCCTCTAGCATGTGTGTACACTGATAGTGTGATTGAGTATTTATGCTGAGGTGGCGGAGGCGTGTGCCCGTCATGTCATCTTTGGTTTCATGCTATGCATGTTACTTATGTGGTGTTGTCCTTATATGCAAACGAAGTGTATAGAAAATGTGTTGAGAGTTTGTGTCAATTACAGTTATGTTATGTGATTTTGAATATTGACGAACATGTCTCTAGTTCTAAGTGTGACTTGTCACAATATCGGAACTGATAAGCGGTTTCTTCTGTATTTCCTATTGAACTCGTGAGTGATTCTTGACAGTGTTAATTGTTGTTCTTAGTGTGTGCTTATCTGAGAGATATTGGTGGATTATGTGAATAATGAACCTATTAAACTGAAGAACTTGAAAAGTGCAACATAGACGAGCTACTGCTTAAGGCAGTACCTTTGCAGTGGAAACTTCTCCGCTGCGGCGAGACCGCTATAGCGGTCTAGTGACCGATGCAGTGAATGGCCCAATCCATTGAGCGAGTTGGCTCTTTTCCTCAGTGGAGCTTTTGTGTAGGAAATGTTCTGTAGGTTCTTTTTATGTTGAAGATTCTTCTTGTATTTTTATTACTATGCATATTTGTTATTATTTAGGGTCTGCCGATGATGCCTACCGGTATCGTGTTTTGTACTGACCCTACCCCTGCACTTCTTTTTTGAGTGCAGAATTTGATCCAGGAAGTTCCTCTCATCCCCACCTTTAGTTGCAGCAGTTTATTCGAAAGGTGAGCGGTGCAAGATGAGTTAATTCACTTCCCTCTAGAAGATGTCCATCATCCGGACATTGCAACTTTATTTTATGTTGTCTTTGGTTAAAAATTCTAGAACTGTAGTTAGATGTTGAGGTGCAATAATAATCAGGTCTTGGGAATATTTTTTTGTTTGTTTTAGGAAGAATATATTCGTTTGAAGATTCATTCATTTTATTATATGTTTTACTTCTTTATGATTATTTCATTTTGTGCCAATTTTTTAGAATTGTTGGTTCGCCCACTGGGGGGATTAGTGTGGGTGCCAATCACGACCATATAATTCATGACAAAGTTGGTATCAGAGCTCTAGGTTCATTGATCTCATTGCACTAAGACAGGTCTAGTAGAGTCTCGCGGATCATGTAGAGATGTCCATAACTTATCTTCGATAGGCTGCAGAACTTTAGGAAAACGCTCTCCTTCTTTTCTTTTGTGCGATTACTTGATTCCAATTGGTATCTGGTGATCCAAATTGGTATCCAACAACTTTTCTTCTTTTCTTCTCAGATAGTGAGAACACGTGCAAATAGTGACAGAGACAATACTTGAGCCAGCAGTGGCGGCCCCAGTTTGCGGTAGAGGAAGGGGCAAAGGTCATGGCCGGAGACCCGCTGCAGCTAGAGGAGGGTCCCGTGCTCCTGCTCCAACCCCGGAGAGGTCTGCATCTCCCGTGCCACCAGCAAGGCAGGAGCGGGTGGCAGTTGAGATCGAGGTCCTGACGCAAGGAGAAGCTCCTGCTGTGCCAGCATCCTCAAAGGTCCTAGCTCAGGTCCTCAACCTTTTGAGCAGCCTTGTGGGCACCGGGGCAGCGCCAGCAACTTCAGCGGGATAGTAGTTAGGAATTTAGCATGCAGCTTCTATGGCCCGGTGGATTGACGATATATCAAAGGTGGTGATGTTTTCGAGGATGGTGGCAGGACTGGTAATGACAGGGGAAGAGCACGACTTATTTTGGAGGTTCACCAAGATGAAGCCTCTCACCTTCTACGACATAGAGGCGGAGGATGCCTATGAATTTGTAATTGATTTCCATGAAAGGATCCATAAGATGAGTAGTGGAGAAGTATGGTGTTGAGTTCATCACCTTTCAGCTGATGGATGATGCAAAGCTCTGGTGGAGGGCTTTCATGGAATGCAGCCCAATAGGGCCACCACCATTGTCATGGACCCAATTCTACTCCACATTCTTGGAGAAATATGTTCCCCGCACTCTAAGGGATAGGAGGTGGGATGAGTTCACTACCATTGAGCAAGGGAGCTCATCAGTTGCTGCATACGAGGCCCAGTTTCACTCCTTGTCTAGATATACTCTACCCTTACTACCCACTTAGGAGGAGAGGATTAGGCGATTTGTTAAAGGCCTGAATATAGGTCTCCAGGTACCAGCTCTACAGATGGTCTCTTTGGGTAAGAACTTTCAGGAGGTGGTAGAGTACTGAAGTTGGTTGAAGGGGTGAGGCGGGAGGGTTATGCTAGAAATGCCGATAAGAGGGCTCGGAAAGTTGGCTCCTTTAGTGGTTCTTATGTGAAGGCTCCAACACCATAGGGTTTCTTTAGGTGCCCTATTCAGTCTGCCATGCAGGTGTCAGATGGAGGTTCACCAGGGATAGCTCCGCGACCGTCAGGTGCAATTGGGGGTACCCAAATGGTTTGTTCTAATTTTGGGGCTCGCGTTATTTCTTCTGCTGAGAAGGTTTTTTATGAGTGTGGTGATTATGGCCATATCCGTAGATAGTGAGCCAGGTTTATACAGGGGGTAGGTTGTTCCTCACCCATCTCCTTGAGATCCGGCTCCAGCTGGGAGGGGAGGCAATGCTTTCAGTTTAGATCGTCCACAACTAAGACGAGGTGGTTAGCCAGTTGGTAAAGGTGGCATTCAGTAGGGCAGAGGACGTGCTCAGGTAGGTAGGGATGGCACCTAGGCAGGTAGAGGGGTAGCACGGACCAACCGGGGCAGTTCTCAGGCTGGTAACCAGACTCATTTCTATGATTTTCCTAGTAGACCGAAGACAGAGGCTTCAGACACCGTTATCACAGGTATGATTTTCGTGGATGATAGAATGGCTATTGCATTGTTTGACCTGAGATCTATATTTTCATATGTGTCTACTTATTTTACTTTGGGTCGTGATCTTGTGTGTGATGTGCTTAATACTCCTATCCATATGTCCACCCCTGTTGGGGATTCTGTGTTAGTGGATAGGGTTGTTCGTGACTGCATTGTTGAATTCATGGGTTTTGACACCCTAGAGGACCTAGTGATCTTAGACATAGTTGATTTTCATATAATCTTGGAAAAGAGTTGGTTGTCTCCTTACCATGCCATTCTGGATTGTTATGCTAAAATTGTCACTATATCAGATCCAGAGTTGTCTAGGATGAAGTTGAAAGGGAATTGTAGCCCTACTCCTAAGAAACTTATTTTTAATATTCGTGTCAGTAATTTGATAGATCGGGGTTGTTCAGTGTACTTGGCGCATGTTCGGGACACTAGTTCAGAGAGCCCTTCCATAGAGTCGGTACCGGTTGTTTGTGAATTCTTAGAAGTGTTCCCTGCAGATTTGCCCGGTATGTCACCGGACTGTGACTTAAATTTTTGTATAGACTTGGAATCAGGAACCCGACCCATTTTTATTCCTCCATAGCAAACAAAACTTGCCGAACTGAGAGAGCTCAAAGAGCAGTTGCAGGAGTTGCTCAGTAAAGGATTTATTAGACTGAGTGTATTGTAGTGGGGTGCCTCGATTCTGTTTGTAAAGAAAAAGGATGGTAGAATGCGGATGTGCATTGATTACCTCCAGTTGAACAAGGTAACTATTCAAAATAAGTACCCTCTTCCTTGGATAGATGACCTATTTGACTAGTTACAGGGAGTGTATTTTCAAATATCGATTTGAGGTCAGGTTATCACCGCTTGAAAATTTGGGCTGAAAATATTCCTAAGACAACCTTCTGGACCAAGTATGGGCATTATGAGTTTCTGGTCATATCTTTCGGACTCCCTAATGCCCCGACCGCGTTCATGAGCCTGATGAATGATATTTTCAAACCCTACCTTGATTTCTTTGTTATTACGTTTATTGATGACATTTTGGTGTATTTTAAGACCAAGTAGGAGTATGAAATTATTTAAGGATTGTGCTGGGATTGCTGAAGGAAAAGCAATTATAGCCAACTTTACCAAGTGCGAGTTTTGGTTGGAATCAGTGTCCTTTTTGGGGCATGTGGTTTCCAAAGAGGGAATCTGAGTTGATCCACAGAAGGTGGAGGCAGTATGAAACTAGGCAAGGCCAACCAATGTGATAGAAATTTGGAGTTTTGTGGTGCTGGCCAGTTACTACCGTCAGTTCGTAAAGGGGTTCTCCTCGATCACTTCGGCATTGACCAGGTTGACACAAACGGATGTGCCCTTCCAGTGGTCTGAGGATTGCGAAGCGAGCTTTCATAAACTCAAGACTCTGCTAACCACAACACCTATTCTGGTGTTACCCATGGAAGGTAAGGATTTTGTTGTGTATTGTGATGCCTCACGATCTGGATTGGGTGCTGTGTTGATGCAGGAAGGTCAGGTTATTGCATATGCCTTGAGACAACTGAAGGTGCATGAAAATAACTACCCCGTGCATGATATGGAGTTAGCAGCGGTGGTGTTCGCACTAAAAATTTGGAGGCAGTATATGTATGGAGCTCGATATGAGGTGTTCATGGATCATCGCAGCTTAGAGTATGTATTCTCCTAGAAAGATCTCAATTTGAGGCAGAGGAGATGGATGGAGTTGCTCAAGTATTACGAAATCACCATCTTATATCACCTAGGGAAGGCTAATATGGTAGCAGATGCGTTGAGAAGAAAGATGGTGAGCATGGGCAGCCTGACTTGCTCGGAGGTTACTCAATGGATGATGGCCAAAGAAGTCCAGACTTTGGAAAACAACTTAATAAGATTATTACTGACTGAAACCGGTGAAGTGTTAGCAAACTTGGAGGGTAAATCCTTGTTGTTGGAGGAAATTAATACCAAACAATTTGAAGATGAAAAGCTAGGCAAAATCAGAGATAAAATCCTACTAGGAGAGGCCAAGGAAGCAGTGTTACATGATGGAGTCTTGAGATTAAAGGGGCGGGTGTGTGTTCCCCGAGTTGGTGAGCTAATAAAAACTCTCTTGGCAAAAGCTCAGAATTTGAGGTACTCTAGCCACCCCGGTGTCACGAAGATGTACTATGATCTAAAACATCACTATTGGTGCGTTAGGATGAAGTGAGACATTGTGGACTACGTGGCTCGCTGTTTAAATTGTCAACAGGTGAAATATGAGTACCAAAAGCCTGTAGTAGTTCTTTAGTGAATGCCCATCGCCAAGGGGAAATGGGAGAGGATAGCTATGGACTTTGTGGTTGGTCTTCCCAAAACTTTGGGGAAGTTTGACTCAATTTGGGTCATAGCGGATAGGTTGACCAAGTCTGCTCATTTCTTGCCGGTCCAGGTGGCTTACAATCCGGAGAAACTAGCCAAGATGTATGTGAAGGAGATTATTTGGTTATATAGGGTGCCTGTTTCCATTGTATCGGAAAGGGGCACTCAGTTCACTTCCCATTTTTGGAGGACTTCGCAGGCTGAGTTGGGTACAAGGTAGGACTTGAGCACAATCTTTCATCCTCAGACAGACGGGCAATCAGAGTGCACTATTCAAGTTCTGGAGGACATGCTCCGGTGCGTGTGATAGACTTTGGAGGTCATTGGGACAAGTTCTTACCTTTCGTAGAGTTCTCCTATAATAATAGCTTCCACTCGAGCATTGGTATGACACCTATTGAAGCCTTGTATGGGAGAAAGTGCAGGTCTCCAATTGGGTGGTTTAATGCGTTTAAGGTGAGACCTTGGGGGACGGATTTGTTAAAGGAGTCCTTGGAAAAGGTTCGAATCATTCAGGACTGTCTGGTGGCTGCTTAGAGTAGGCAGAAGCAATATGCAGACAAGAAAGTTAGGGACATGGAGTTCATGGAAGGGGAGCTAGTACTGCTGAAGGTGTCCATGATGAGATTCGGAAAGTGGGCAAGCCCAGCCCGAGGTATATAGGGCCATTTGAAATACTCTGACATGTAGAGGAAGTGGCTTATGAGCTGGCATTTCCACCGGTCTATCTGGAGTGCATCCGATATTCCATGTGTCTATGCTGAAAAAGTACCATGGGGATGGGACGTATATCATCAAGTGGGACTCGGTGCTGCTGGATGAGAATCTGTCATATGAGGAGGAACCTGTAGCGATATTGGCCATAGAAGTTTGGAAGCTGAGGTCCAAGGAGATTTTGACAATAAAAGTCTAGTGGAAGGACCGTCTAGTAGAAGAAGCCACTTGGGAGATCGAGGCTAATATGCGGGTCAAATATCCGCAATTATTCATAGAATCTTGTATTTTTCCTTCCTACTTTTGTATACACCGTTTGGAGATTAACGATATTTTAATTGGCATCTGATGTAATGACTCGGTCATTGTTACGGAATGGTTAAGGGCATAGAACACAGAAATCTGACTAAGGATGAGATAGGGATGTTGTAAATAAACTAAGTATAGAACTATGCGATTTTGGGTAGCTACTGGTCCGGGGGACCGCTGTAGCGATGGGATTTCTGCTGCATCGAGACCGTGGTAGAGGTCGGAGTCCCGTCAGAGCGAAATAAGGGAGTAACCACTAGGACTGCGGCAGCGACCCAATGGTCGCTGTAGCGGAAGTATGACTGCTGCAGCGGACGACGGGAATCAAAAAGTAGAGTTTAAGTGGAAATTATGGGGTTTGACCCTATTTTTCTCAAATCACGATCAAAAGGTCTAAACAATGGGGAAACCCTCCAGAGCAGTGAAACCCTTCACCAAAGTAAGNAAACCCTTCACCAAAGTAAGATTTTTTAATTGTTTATCTCTACATGAGTAATGTTAATCTTAAAATCCTTATAGACCTTTAATGGAGGAATTTTGGGAGGGAGAAGACCCTAGATAGTTAGACTAGGGCTGAAATATGAGAAGGTTATGGTGGGTTTAAACTTGATTATTAGGAGTATTGATCACTCCCCTACGATTATTGTTGAAAACAAGGATTATGCGAGAATTGGGACCTAGAACTTAGTAGAATTGGGGTTCATTTTCGAAAGTGCTCTGAAGGGGAGGGTTTGATATTCTAAAACCCATATTTTGAAGAGTGAGTAATGAATTACTCTTTGTTTTGTCGTAGATTACGAGAAATCTGAAGTTGTGAGAAAGAGAAAGGCTCTGGTGGAGTGATTGACTCTTCGTGTTCGAATTCAAGGTAGGTTATGATTATAGGGTTAGACCCAGTGTAGTGGCTTGCATGCTTATGTAATGACTATATTTGATTGATCTTCGGACATTCCTTGTTATGAGTGTTTTTATGTGAATAAATGGAAATTATCATGTTGATATGAGATGAATATAATATGTTATTGAGATCACGTGGAAGTGTGTAATGAACTCGTTTTATGAATCTATCATGTGAACTTGTGTTGTATTTGAACAAGTGAGGGAGTGGAGTGTAGACTCCGATAAATTGATAGGTATATATATGATTTTGATTATGTAATGCACCTTTTTGAGAGGCTCGATCTCGAAGGGAGTATTCGGGGGAGTAAATATTATTATTGAGTGACTCATATCCGAGGGGAGCATAGGGACGAGCATATGAGTGGAAGCGGGTACCACGCCAGTGCGGTACATGAATTTCTAGAGTCCCCTATAGGTCATAACTGGAAGGAAAGAAATAAGACCCTCTGGCATGTGTATATACTGATCGTGTGATTGAGTGTTTATGATGAGGTGGCGGAGGCGTGTGTCGGTCATGTCATCTTTGATTTTCATATTATGCACGTTACTTGTGTGGTGTTGTCCTTATATGCAAACAAAGTATATGAAAAATGTGTTGAGAGTTTGTGTAAATTACAATTATGTTATGTGATTTTTAATATTGATGAACATGTCTCTAGTTCTAAGTGTGACTTGTCACAATGTCGGAACTGATGATTGGTTTCTGCTGTATTTCCTGTTGAACTCATGAGTGATTCTTGACAGTGTTAGTTTTTGTTCTTAATGTGTGCTTATCTGAGAGATATTGGTGGATTATGTGAATAATGGACCTATTAAGCTGAAGACTGGGAAAGTGCAGCATAGTCGAGGTACTGCCTAAGGCAGTACCGCTGCAGCAGAAACCTCTCCGTTGCAGTTAGACCGCTTCAGCGAATAGCCCAATCCAATGAGCAAGCCTTCTGTTTCCCTGAGTGGAGCTTTTGTGTAGGAAATATTCTGTAGGTTCTTTTTATATTGAAGGCTGGTCTTGTATTGTTATTACCGTTCATATTTGTTATTATTTAGGGTCGGCCGATGATGCCTACCAGTACGTGTTTTGTACTGATCCTAACCCTGAACTTCTTTCTGAGTGCAGAATTCGATCTATAAAGCTCCTCTCGTCCCCACCTTTAGTTGCAGCAGTTTATTCGAAAGGTGAGCAATGAAAGCTAAGCTGATTCCTTCCCTCCAGAAGATGTCCTTCATCCGAACATTGCGTCTTTCTTTTATGTTTTCTTTGGTTAAACATTTTAGAACTGTAGTTAGATGTTGAGTTGCAATGACAATCAGGTCTTGGGAGTATCGTTTTTTTGTTTTAGGAAGAATGTATTCATTTGACGATTCATTTGATTTATTATACATTTTACTTCTTTATGATTATTCCATTTTGGGCCAATATTTGGGAATCGTTGGTTCGCCCACCGGGGGAATTAGTATGGATGCCAATCATGGCCATATGGGTCGTGACAATTATCTATCAAAAATTTTCAACTCATGGTATGAGAAAATAAATCAAATAGTGTAATTTTACTCTGCATTAATACTTCTACTATACAACTTTTTATTAGAATTCATTTTCATAATACTAATATTTATGTTAAATGTTAATTTTTTAATAGTAAAGTAATATAAATTTTATAATAATTAACTTGAAATGTATATATAGGGAAAAAGCTCAAATATGCCATTGAACTTTAGGAAAAGGCTCATCCATGCCATTCATTAAAAGTTGGGCTCATTTATGCCACTACTGTTACTCAAATGGGTCATCTATGCGATTATTCTATAACAGATCTAGTATCTGATTTTTTAAAACCATATTGGACACATGTCCAATTTTTATTCGGCCACGTCAATAAAAAAATCACCTGATAAAATACCCATAAAACCTACCCATGACCCACTCCCTCATTAAACCAACCCACGACCCATTCTCTAATATCAATTAAAACCTAATTTCCACCCTCACTGCCCATATATACTCTAAAACCTAAAGCCTCATCATCTTCTTCTTCCTTTCCTTTCAAGATTATCAAGATAAAAACGCAAAATATATCAAGATTAGTGTTATACACAGTTGAAGAACACAAGTACAACACCATGGTTAATACGGCTTCAGAGATCAATGACGCGAGAAAGCCTTTGAATGTGATTCAACAAGAAGTCCCCTTGCTTGATAGTTGCCGGATAAAGAGCATTCTTTGCATCAGGACGATTAGTTTCTAATACTCCTGCTACTTTATCAATCTTGCAATGCAACTTCCCTGCTGCAATGAACCAAGATAGTTCCCTTAATTGAAGTGAAAAAATTCAATTATATTACAGATTTTAATAATTTATAGAGAATGTAGATTCCAGTACACAACTAAACATGAAATAGCACTTACAAATCGATTAAAAAAGGAACTTTCTTCAGTTTTCTATTAATATAGATTTGGTTTGAAGTTTGGTTGTTGATTCATGGTGGAAGTTGGAAAGCAGATTGGTGGAAAATATAATTCGCATCATAAACGCTAGGCGCGGAATATTAACCGCGATCGCGAATTGTGCAACGTTTCATTTCAGAAATTATGGGATTTGGACTGCGTATTCGCGTCGTAAACACTAGACGCGGAATATTAACTGCGACCGTGAACGTTTTCAGATTTCTTTTTTAAATACCAAGTATTTCTTATTTCTTCCCACGCTTAGTATTATATGGACACCCACTCTTATTTCTTCCCTTTCTTTTTTGATTTTCTCTCAACAGTTATTGAAGAGAAAATTATATTTTTTTTGAAGATTTATCAACAAAAAGGCCAAGATAAGCATCAACAAAAAGATCAACTCAAACGTCAATTTTGAAGAAGCATCAACAAAGCGTCTCAAAGGAAAGGAAGAAGATGATGAGGCTTTAGATTTTGGAGTATATACGGGCACTGGGGATGGGAATTGTATTTTAATTAATATTAGGAAATGGGTCTTGGGTCGGGTTAATGAGGGAGTGGGTCATGGGTAGGTTCGATGAGTACTTTATTAGGTGATTTTTTTAAATTGACGTGGCTGAGTAAAAATAGGACACGTGTCCAATCTGGTTTTGAAAAATCAGATATTGGAATAATGACATAGATGGCCTATTTGAGTAACGGTAATGGCATAAATGAGGCCAACTTTTAACGGATGGCATGGACGAGCCTTTTTTCTAAAGTTCGATGGCATATTTGAGCTTTTCCCTATATATATATATATATATATATATATATATATATATATAATTCATGCATTGCTTTATCATGTAAAAATAAATAATATTTTACCTTTCAGTCAAATGATATTTTGGCTATATTTTTGTTCATTGAAATAAGTATTAAGACAAACTGAAAAAATTACTGATTTGATCAAACTCCCAAACATAATCAATTATCAATTTTGAAATTTATAATTTTCTTTACGAACTCTTATATTGTTACACAAACACATCCTTTAAATATTATTTATTCTATTTTTAAAAATTTATTCACCCAGTTAATGAGGACACGCACGAGGCGTATACGCTAGAATTAGTTATATTAAAAGCGTGAAGACCCTTAGAAATATTGATTTTAATTTTTCACTTTTCTATTAATAAGACACATGCAATAGATAAAATTTTCATTTACTATTTTTACATTATTATTATTTTCAATTATTCTATCATCTTATTTTATCATATTAAATTTTTTTGTTGTGGCATAACTTTATTTATGATATAAATCCAAAATAAAAAAATTCCACCTTTTTTTAATAGTAACAATTTTCCTTCTTCAACGTTAGCTAATTTTTATAAGAAGTTTTTTATATAATCACGAAAGTTTCTTTTAGCTATTTGATAGTCACAATTTTTTTTTCTTTTTGATATCACAAATTTTTACATATGCTAATGTTCTGATATTCTTACACTTTTAAATTATTTTTGGTTTTTTAATTTATATGAAATTGATAAAATCAAATGTTGATTTTTTTAATTGTATAATTTAATTCATCATCTTACCACATAACATCTTGAGTTCAACACCAACTTTGTATATTTTTAATCTATCTTTTTTTGTGTTGTGAATTTGAAAAGACAATGTAATTTTATGCCAATTCAGTTGTTTATCTTTAAAAAATTGCTTAGATTGTCTCTTTGTGGTCTAATATTGATACTATATTATCTCCTTCATTAAATATATTGATATTATGTGATTTAAATTTTTTGTTATTTGTAACTAACGTTCTCATCTACTCTTACATTCACAAGTTTCATATTCCAGGTAAAGTAATCTCCTCATATCATAAAATATATTTTTAATAAAATTATAAGTATTATTATAAGTTCATAACTCTTATGCATTATTTATTTTATATAATCTTGCAATGGAATCTGAACAGAATTTTGTGAACAAAATTGTTCCAATTAACAACTTAAGGCGATATGATTCTCATTGGATAATAAGTAATGTATCATTAGTTTGATTGCATAAAATGCATAAAAATGAAAAAAAGAAGGCACTCGAATGACTATAACATTAGTTAATGAAGAGATAATATTCTTTTTTCATATTATATTCTATATTTATATTTTATAATTTTATATATTTTGAGTTTTTATGTTCATGCCAATTAACAACAAGTAATATAGATTCTCATTGGATAATAAAAAGTATTAGTAATTGGAGCTGGATTGATAAAGAATATAAAAATGAAAAAAATAAGGCACTCGAATGACGCAACATTAGTTGATGAAGAGTAATAATTGCCCTTTTGTAATATATTTCTACATTTATATTTTATATTTTTACATATATGTTTGAGTTCTTATCAGTTAATTCTAATTTTTGTATCAGTAATAAGGAGATTGAGTTGGATTTAATGACAACACTATAGTTCATAGAATGCAACGATAGCGCTTTTGTACTGTTACTTTTCAAACAATTTTGTTTAGTTTCAAGATGCAATACAATCTTCCAATAGAACAATCTTTATTATTTCTTTAGATTTCATCAACTTCTAAACTAACATTTAATATATGTATAATATTTTTACTCCTATTTACTTAATAAAATATTTTTATAGTATATTTGACATCTTTGTGAGTTTAGATCTTCCTTGGGGAGGAAAAATAAAAGGAAGAGATAATACTTACGAATGAGAAGTAAGTTGAATTTGCCTTTAATACTTTTTTCATGAATAATCGAATATAATAAGCTTTCAAGTTTCACAGTAAAAAAAATGACAAAAAATAAAAGTTTGTTCAAAATCAAAGGAAGCGACATGCCCTTGAAGCCCCTCAAAAAAGCAGTTAGAAGAAGATATTCCAACGATAATTCCCTTCTCTAGCTATTCTTTTCCACTTATCCTTCTTCTTCTCCACTTCTTCTTCTTCTTCTTCTTTTCTTCTGATGATGATATTCCACCGTTCCTTATCATTTCGATACATTCAATTTTTTCTTCCACACAATTCCAATTTCCTCATAGAACTAAAAAGTTGACACAAAAAGAGTACAAAATTCGTCTCTAGGCAGAGAACCCCTTTAATCTATCCGTTCAAGTGAATTTTGATACATGAATATGTGTGACTCTTTTTCCCTTTTTAATTTTCATGAATATGAGTTTTAAGATACATTTTAATTTTATATATTTAATTGTAAAATTCAAACATGATCAACTTTTTTAACTTGATAAGGCGATCATGAGCTAAGGATGAATCACTAGAAAAGTTAATTACTGAAAAATCTGTTTATATAGCATTCTATGATGTTAGGAGATTTCAAAATATTCCAAGTACTATCATGTTAAACATTTGTGTTTATGATGATTTTATCATGATCCCAAATAGACGAATCATGCGGGCAGCTACATTGACTCTACTCGATAGGAGAACCACTTTCAAGGAAACATCACATAAAATACCCAAGTTCCTCATTAATTTGCACTTAATCGACAATAATTCAAAATAATAACACAAGATTTCCAAAAATCATGACTCTCCCAGATCAGTCACAGGCGGTATAAGAGCTCTAAATGGGAATATCGATAAGATAAAATGACATAGCTTCGTCTGCGAAAAAAACACCAAAGTTGATGCTGAATACTTCACGTCATGCAAGAAACCTCCAACCTGCCACAACCTATACCAAAAAGGCGTCGCAAGGTAGTATCGGTACACCACACGTGCCCAGGTAGGCATCTTGGCGACTAAAGGTTGAGATTAACATAACAACATAATAATCAACATATAATCAATGTTACTAAATTTGACGACTACAATATTCATGCAACATCCCATTAAATTTACTTACTACATTATCGTCTCTTATGGCTTATAAAGTTCATGCAATTTTCCCTAATCCTAGCGTTATTTAATCTACTAATCTGCCTCTCTATTTTCCATTACCCAATGAATACTTGGTCCGTTACGGCGGTCCTGCAACCGCGGCGATGTGTTCGCTGCAGCGCCATTCCAAACAGATAATAACAAATTTCTCCTAATCCAGTTCTGCTCTATTCCACCATATAACTTATATATCACGACTATCTCTCTTACAATTTCACTAACATTGCCCAAGCCGTTTCTACCTTATTGACTATTTCATTACTTATCGGATTTTTACCCTCCTAATTTTGGTATGTTGGGTAATAAAGTCAAAAACTCTATTCCATGGTGATTCACTACCTTTTAATTAAATACTTTATATTACCTTCTATGACTCACCAATAGTCACTTCGATCAAGCATTCATTCATAAATATGAAATAAATAATTCAGTATACACAGAGAATCATCAAAGCACATTGAGGAGTTCGTTCTTAAAATTAAAATACATGAACCTGCTTATCTCATCCATAAATATATGCATATAATATCATACCTGTACCAAATCATCATATACTGTGTTCCAGCCTTTGAACCTCAAATCGAACTACAGGTATATCTTGTATCATACTTGTATACCTGTACATTTGTCACTACAACTGTAAGTATATCAACCACACCCGCACAATCTCTGTCTTAGAATCATGCCATCAGAGTGATATACCAGACACACGCCTCGTCATATCACTCTACACATGCAGTGCTATGCTTGCCCTTCCAATCCATGACACGTAGGGGACTTTAGAACTCCATATCTTGTACACTAGCAGTGACAAACCCTCATCATACCCTATCTGTATACTCATATTCGTACACCTATTTGCATGGTCTTTTATCCATACCTATTTGTGTATTCCCTCCTTCGCTCGCCCGATGCTCACATTAGTACGAGCCACTCATATCTCCAATCCTCATTCCAAGTCTAATCAAACTAGTCTACACATCCAAGTTTTATTCCTTCAGCCCTAGGCTGCACCATCAAATCAATGATTTACCTTTCCATATCATACCATATCATACACAATCCAATCAATACAGACTTTTCCCTTAATCCCGAGACACACATCATAGCACAACAAATAATTAATCACACCCGGTAGATTATATATATATATATATATATATATATATATATATATATATATATATATATATCAACAATTATAAACAAATGCATAGTTCTGAACCCAGTTAATACCCAAGCATTCATAATACATTTGTCCATAACATCACAGAAATGCAATCTAACATGCTCACTAGATTGGGCTCCGTTGGGTGACATTATTGCAACCATAATAGAACATTTACAGCGGTACTATCTGGCAATACTTCGACAGTTTGTCCTCTAGTTTCTCACAGATCGTTCTTCACAATTTCATACTCTGCACTAATTCGTCCGCCACTTTGGGAGCAGCTTTTATATTTAGGATTCATTCAACAATTAATTATTAATAGGACAATCACTATCACAGATAATATCTACATATACCCAAACATTATATCCTCCCTCGGAACATGAAGGGTATTAAGTAGAAAGTATAACTCTTCTAGTCCCGAGTTCTGCATTGCGTTCGTTAATAATTGTAGCCCACCCTTAAAACATTCAGTTACAACATTCTATAACTATGATTTATATAACTATCTGTTCAAGATTATAATTCAGGAAGAATGACTATATAACTCTATATACATATAAACATTCAGCTACGGCGCCCAAAAATCATTCTACCTATAATCAATTCGCTCTCACACTCCCCCATGTATTATTATTTATTACAATCACCTTATGGGTTTTTTCGCATTATTGGAATATCATCGCCCCCTCTTTTCCTAGTCCTTTCATCCTTGGACTCTTATCAATTTACATATTCAATAATAATTCATTCAAGTTTCGATCCTACCCATCAAAAGCAAATCAACTACATGTACGTATATATTTAGCTAATCAAAGTCTAACACAAAAGTAGGTAAACTATAGCCTATCTGGGCGCTAAGCTATCATCAAGACATTCTCAATTACATGCACACTTGCTGATTCATGAATTCTTGCGAAAAAATTCCATTAATAGAGGATGAACCTCTACTCCTTGCTCCTCTTCTTGTTCCAAAGTCTATTTCCTATTTTTGGGACTTTTTATTAAACCCTTTTCGAGAGAATAGGTTTTACAATCCCTTACTGGAACATGATTAAGGAATTCTGGTCCGCGTCACCCATAGTAGCGGACCAACTACGTTGTAGCGGTTCCACTATGATGGAGAGAATTCCACCTCGGTGGACGCACAACTGTGTTCACCGATTGTGACTTATCTCAGTCGATCTTATTCGTCTTACGCCCTTTATTTTTTGAGGGCTTCATTCCCATTTTTCAAAAATATTAAATTTGCCCGCTCTTAGGTGGTCAGGGTGCTATAACGGCCGGGTAGTCATTTATAATTTATATCTTTTAATTATAGTAACTTTTTTGTTTTGTAACAAAAATGAGGATATCTTTTACTTCTATCACTATAATGTAGATAAATTTCATTTTTGAAAAAGCAATAGCTCTTCAAAAATGGTAAATATATGTTCTAATATTCAAATTAAGAATTATAATAAAATATAGTTACTATAATTTAAATAATTAAATAATAAATGTATGATAGCAAGAAGACACAATACGAAGATATAAATCTAATGTCAAGTTTAGAAACAAGAAAGGATACATAAGTGAAACTTGGAGATATCATACATGGTTTATTTGATGATAAAGAGGTACACATTTTTTAACTACTTCAAGAAAAATTTATATCTTTTAAAAATGTATCAATCTTAACCTATTCTTTATTTTTATTTGTAGGATAAATATTGTAATTTTAATGCAATAATCAAAGATATATTAATAATGGTATTCATCTTGCAAACAGTGTAGAAAATGCCAATAGTAAACTCAATACAGGTGAACTGGTTCAATTGAATAGCAAATAATAAAAAGACCAAATATATGAACACATAGAAATTCCATTGAAAAACCTTCTTACTCAAGGAAGTAAAAAAATGTGACATATCCAATAGGCTTTTATTAGCTTTCACAAGCGGAGTTTTAGATTACAACTCTATAATCCAAGGGACTAACTCTAGTACCTCAATTTCACTAATTACCTCCTAGCTGAGTGACACGTTTCTCTACCAGTCGAGAAACTCACACAACACTCTCGGCAAAGTATCAAAACTCACACAATTAACTCTCTTTCTCACAATATTTTCTTTAAAAAGTACTCAATGTATTTCTCTCACAGGAAATCGTAAACTGTTTCTTCTTATTCGTGGATCATATTAGATTGTCAAACTCCTTGAGTAATCTGTGTCCTTCTTTAATTCAATAGCTTTTGCGTTACATGACGTATTCCTTGTCTAACTCTAACTCAACTTGATGCTTTAAGTGTCCTAAAAGAAAACTATCTTTCCTCTTATACTCATATCCCATTGCACATAGAATAAGAGCTGCTCTGATTACACGTAAACTTCTCCCTTCCTTATATGAAGATGCAGTGCGGTGTCTTTACCTTCATGTACTTTCACAGTAAGAGAATGTATCCTTCTGGCTAGTGAACCTATTTTATTTTTTCAGTTATCAAAAGTTTTATCAACTTTGCTCAGTCATCAAAACTTTATCAACACTAATAAATTCTCCCTTTTTGATGATAACAAATAATGCACATATGACCTTCCCACACTTAATGTTCCCCCTTTTGACATCATTAAAAAGTTTTTAAACAAAGAATCCATCAAATTTCAAGCATGTGTAATGATAAACTAATCCATGGCCATTAGGCAACACTTATTAGAAGACACTTTAAACAACTAGGACTGCTTGGATAAATTGATGATATTATCCATCTAGCAAGCACACAGAGTTAGACATATTAGGAAGAACTAAATAAGTCAGTGATACATCAACACCAAAATATAACATTCAATATGTAATCATACTACAACCACATAGATGATCGATAGAATGGGTGGACCATAATAATAAAACATGACAACGAGAATAGTAGGATGACTGCTTGAAGAATGAAAAGGGACTAGGAAGGACACTTGGGTGAGGTGTGTGTTCTTATCCCTGCCAAAGAAATAAGCTTATCAATTTTGTTGTTATGAATAATTTGTTCACGAAGCATTCTTTCTTTGATCTTAGGGATCTGTATCAACATTAGTTAGATCAACTTTGAACTATGCATTTTCTCCTTTTAGGAGCTACCACACGTGCATTTGCATTTTGTAGGTCAAGAGGATATGAGTCATAATACTTTTTCCTTTTAAGCCTAGTACATTCTACATAAAATTGCATTCCCTCCAAAGTCTTTCTATCTAGTAACTCCATCTTTGAGCCCAACCTCCTCTCCAGAGATAGAAGTCTGGTTTCCCCAAGATTTTGGTCAAGAAAAACCCATATGCAAAATATGACCCCTCTCTAGGTTTATAACTCGTTCCATATTCCAGATCATTAAGAGGAAGGATTCACCTTCGGTGTATCAATTATTTCCATCAACCCTAGGTCGCAATGCAAAGCTTTGTGATGCCTTTTTTTCTTGGAAGAAGACATTTGTTCACCAATTCATAGAGTAACTTATGATTGATGAGTTGGTAATTTACCAACTCATCTGGCTCTTAAGCATGAGCTATTTCTTTGTTTTAATGCAATTTAGAAAGGTTTTGTACCTTTTCTTCTCTTTTGTGCAAATATTTAATTGAAACAAAGATGATGAAGGATTTGAAATTAAAGCAATCTACTAGAGGAAAAATAGGTGACATGTGTGTCACAAGTCACGCACTGTTTTAGCGGGTGCCATGCGAAAGATTTGGAAGTTGCTGTAACTTAGACCTGCGTGCTGCAAGCTAGTATTTTAGGACCGCAAGTGCTACGTAGAAGGCCTTGATGGAGTGCTAACTGGACCTATTAACGGACCTATGTGCCGCAAGTTCACATCTACGAGAATACAAGGCCAACGTAGAGTAAGGCTGCATTTCTTCGAAGGAAAAAATCATTCAAGAAGGCAAAGAACGTACTTGGAGAAGCTTCAAGGGCATTTTGAGGATCCGTGCAAGGAATATATATAGATTTTTTACCCCATTTGTATACATATTACATTACATCACCAGAGAATATTAAAGGAGAGGCAGTGATAGAAAAGTATAATTTCATACTTTCTTCTTCATCTTCCTTGTGAGAAAATACCATCATTGAAGATTTTAGCTGGTAGTGATCTTAATTTCTTAATATGAATGATTTTGAAAATTCTCTTTTGTATAATTTCTCTTTCCTTAATTTAATGACTAATTTCTCTTCTAGGAGTGTGTGAATGATGGGTGTTTAGATTTGATTGGGTATTCACTAATTGATCTTAGATTTGATTAGAATGCATGGATCTATTGATCTTATCAAGTTATAATCTGAAAATTAATGATTGCAAATATTAATTAAGCTCTCTAACTGCTTTGCGAAGAAGTGAGATTCGTAAGGAAAACTCAATAGAAGTTTAGAAGTTTTGATCTATGGGTTGGAGCTAAGTGTTTTACCCATTAAAATTTCATTAAAGGGTTAGAGCTAGAAATAGTCTAAACCTCTCCTCAAGCATTGCTTGATTGTTTTGTAGATTTGTCTTGGATTTGAGAAAATTCAAAGTAGACACACTCTTTTGGTTGATAAACTTAGAGCGTAGCCAAAGCCAAAGCTATCCATGCACTAATTCACTCTAAGGCTCTTAGTTAATACCTATCAAGTCGATGCCTTATCAAATGCATACCCTTAGTCTCTCATCTTGCTAGCAAGTCATTTTTCCTTGCTTTGATTTTTACATTTTCATTTGATACTAGTTCAAACCAATCGCAAAAAATTTCACTTTATGTTTAGACATGATGCATGCTTTGGCAAATAATTTATAATATTTAGTGAATCTAGCCTCCAATCCTTATGGGATTCGATCTGACTCTTGTTGGATACTTGTTTTGCAAATGACCGTTGCCACCTCCCTTATATGGAGAGTGGTTTTGGATGTTATAAAAAATGGCAGTGTTTCCAGGAATTGAAAATTGATTGTCATTTGTTGTTTGTTGATTCATATTTGCATTGCGTCTTGTTTTCTTTTACATTGTGTTATTTGTTCTTATTGGATGAACATGATAAAGGATGAAGCACACGAGTGGTAACGATAGTTTTAAAAGATTCATGGATATTGAGGATGAGGCGGTAGCTCATGGTGTGGCTAGTGCAATTCACCTACCTCCAACGGTGGGGAATGCAGTGTTTTATGTTGATAGCACCACGCTACACCTCATCCAAATAAAGGGATTGTTTGGTGTTCTTGCGAATGAAGATGCCAACTAGCATGAGGTTTGTTGAAATATGGTAGGCATTCAATAACACGAACATCGGCCAAGTCTATTCAGCTAAAAGGTTGTTCCCATTCTCTCTCATGGGAGATGCTACAGCTTGGTTGGAGGATCTACCTCTCGGATCTATAACTTAATGGAGTGAGCTAATCGAGGCATTCCTTGATCGATTCTTTCCACCCTATAGAATATTGTGATTGCGTGATGAGATGAGATCACAAATCTGTCTGTTTGATTTACTTTACTAGCTTTTATTATGAATATATGTCATATGAGATCACAAACTTCTGACAACTTTTGGGAGAATCATTACATGAGTTGTGGTTGAGATTCAAGAAGAAGGCGGTCATGTTTCCTAATCATGGGTTATCGAATGGAGTGCGCTTGCAAAGCTTCTACCGATCAGTTGACTCCATTAACAAGTCTGTGGCAAACGATCTAGCTGGTTCAATTATGGATCAAACTTTTGGAATTGTAAAGGCTCTCTTGGATAGTATGACCAAAATGAACTGAGCTCGGCATATTAGGGAAATCGAGGCATCCAAAGTATTACCTCAAATATAATGACGAGTGAGATGAGGAGGAATGGAGTTGTTAGCTAAGCAGAATGGGTTCCGGAGTCAAGACTGTGAATACTATTAGAGATCAAGGAAATAACTCTCATGAGGGTGATGCTCCATATGCTATGTTCAATGAAGATTGTCAATACATGCCGAACCAAGTGGTGGGTTCTCGTCTGGGGTAGCAAGGTGCTAATAAAGGCTCTTAGCGTCCTCAAGATGGGAATTAAGGTTGGAGAGACTGTGAAGGTCAATAGAGAGATAGAGATGGCCAATGGAGAGACTGTGATCGTGAAAGAGAAGGTGATCGATACCATCACCAAAGCTCAAATCCATACATATCTCCTTTTAAGGCTGATGTGGCTCCAATTCAAGCGAGTCTTAGTGATCCCGCTAGCTCAAATATTGAGGACATGTTGGCCTGAGTATTAAAAAGGGTTGAATCGATCGATAATGGGGTTAAAGAGTTGAAGGGTAAGGTATCTAACCTTGATCAAACTGTGAATTTCGATTTGACATCGATCAAACATCTTAAGGCCCAAATGAACCACCTGTTCGCTCAAGTGAATCCTTGGATGAAAGGTACACTTTCTAGTGACACTCTTCCAAATCCAAAGAATGATGGCCATTGTATGAAAATTTTCACTAGAAGTGGGAGAATACTTGAGGATGTGTGTAATAAGCCTAATAAGTTGTTGGTGAAAAGAAGAGTGATGAAAAGTTTAAGGATGGGTGCCAAGTGCACCCATAGTGGTTGATGATGAGAAGATAGTGGAGGACGAAGAGGTTGATACTGCTCCTCATGTTGTGATAGATGATGCGAAAGTCAAGGAGGACCAAATTTATAAAGGCTTCGTGCCTAAGTGTCCAGTTCCTTATGCCCAATGGCTAATAAAGAAAAAGGAGGACAATCAATTCAATAAGTTCACTGATTTACTTAGTAAATTGTCCATGAATATCCTATTGGTGGATGCGCTATTGCAAATATCGAGATATGCTAATTCATGAAGGAGTTGCTGAAGAAGAAGAAGGTTGTCAATGTGGGCACGATTCAGGTGTCACATCATTGTAGTGCCATCATGGCAAGTAATTTATCTTTGAAGAGAGAATATCTAGGGGCTTTCACCATTCCATGCACCACTAGGGTGTATTTGTTTAACAACGCCTTATGTGACCTAGGGGCAAGCATCAACTTGATGTCCCTTGAGATACTTAAGAAGTTAGGTTTGGGAGAACCTAAGCCTACTCCTGTGAGGTTGCTCATGTCGGATAGATCAATCAAATTCCCCGTCGAGATTCTCTTTGATTCATTGGTTAAAGTTGACAAATTCATCCTTCCAGTGAATTTTGTCGTGTTGGATTATGACGTAGACCACAAGGTGCCTATCATCTTAGGTCACCCATTCTTAGCCACTGACCAAGCATTAGTGGATGTTGAGTTGGGAGAACTCAAGTTCCGGGTTGGCAGTGATAAGGTCAATTTCAACGTGTAGAAACCAATGAAGCCCCCAGATGAATCCCGAGTTGTAGCAGTGATTGACACAAGGTATGAGTTGTTTGAGGTCCCTTATGAGGAGGCGAAACCGCTGGATCCTTGTTGATATTTGAGGTAACATCGTCGAGCCGTGACATTAAATCAAACGCTTCTTAGGAGGCAACCCAAGTGTTTTTCAATTTCTTTTTACTTTAATTATTTGTTGTTTTTGGTTGTTTCAAGAATGCAAGAAGTTGAAATGTCACAAAAAGTTGAAGATTCCAAAAAGAGGCACGTGCTCTAGACTTGCAAAATGCAGGTGCCACTCTGCAGCACACAGGTGTAGCGCATGCCTCAGCCAGAACACCTAGAAGAAAAATGTTCAAAATTGTGTACTTGCGCATCATCTGTGAGATGTAGACACAGACCTACAACACACATGTGCAACACAGGTCCAAAGTAGAGCACTTACACCATATACCTTCCCACACTTCATAAATCAACTCTCATATTTTCCTCTTACTACCACACAAACGGACCACCGTGATAGAGCCATTGTTGGAGATCAAAACTTGCCCAAGTTTGAATTTTCACTTACCCATTTCTCCACACTCACTTGTGGTATGTTACTTAACTTAAATAATCCTATGTGTGTGTCCTAGGAGTATTGTGGTTCAAGAATGATAGTTGTAATTTCCCCATTTTCCCATTTGTGCTTTATATATTTGCTTTGAAATTGAATTTTGGGGTGCTTTGGGTTGATTTGAAATTGAAAACTTATAGGGGATTATTGCTTCGTATGATCTTGTGTGTTAATGTGATATATATTGCCATGATATTTTAGTGGGAGGGGGAGGGGGTGAAATCTAAGTAATTCACTCTTTAGTGATGCATGATTTTGCCTTACGATGGATTGGTGACATCATTCTTAAGGGAAAATTGTCATTACTTTGAGTTTTTAATTATAGTGTGTTGTTGGATTTCAATTGGTGTTCCATTGTGCTTTCAGTTTCTGATGAGTAGTTTAAAAATGCTCAGTGAGCAATTTGGTTGAATATGAACAACTATTCTTGTGGTAGTCGTATGAGTGGTAGCTCGAGGTTTCCGGATGATAGATGAGGTAACACCCTTATTAAGAAAAATCATTGAGTAATGGTTTATTGGTCACTTGGTAATATTGCTCTTGTTGATTTGTCTTTAATTTCATGGAAGTCGGAGTACCCGTTAAACTTTGAATGTATTGAAAATGGCTTAAGTTTGGGTTGCAAATCTATGAAATATAAGCTGAGTCACTGCCAAATATATGTATGTCGCAGATGCTACTTTGTGGAACGTAGGTCCAACACAAGTGAAGGTCGGGAGTTACATTGTAATACCCCGAAAGTTTCTAAGACTAGACTCGAAATTTGAGATTGTGATCAACAGAAAATGCTTGAAAAATGACTCCGAATGACTCGTGGTACGAGTCGTGAGAAGAAGTAATGAGTCGTGGTACCACTCATTGGGTGATGTAACAGGTCATGGTTTGAAGTCGTTGTTTGTCTCTAAGGTACCAGGGTTCGATGGTATGAGTCATGGTACGACTCATTGTAAGGAACGAGTTGCGGTAAGTACCTGTGAGGAGGTATAGTGAAAGTTGGCGCGGCGACAACGGATGGGACCAACAACTCGTGGTTTGGTGGTACGATTTATTGGTTGACTCGTGGTGGAAATTCTAGAATCTCTACTTGTGGAGTCAGTGGTGACAAGAGGACATGACAGGTTGTTGTATTGAGTAATGACTCATCCCGTCGAGTCGTCGTTCGAAGGCATGAGAACTAAGAAAATTTGGAAGGAAGTAACGGATGGTAACCACGAGTCGTGGTATGAGTCGTGGTCCCTGGCAGTGTTCAATATTTAGATTTTTTATTAAGGGTATTTTCGTAAATTCTATGCTCAAAGGTCCTAAACTATGTCATTTTAAGCTCATTTAGAGAAGTTTTAAGAGAGTTTAATCTACTCTAACCCATTCCATCCCATGCATGCAAGAGTAGAGGTCTCTCTTTGAAAATCAAGCCCATAACTCTCCAATTCCTTTGGTCTTTCAAGGAAGAGTGTAACATCAGATTATCCAAGTATGTAGGGTTGTGAATAAGAGTCCCTTTTCACTCTCATGCCCCAATTTTCCTCCATGTTCAAGAATTCAATTGTTAAAGTAAATTCGATGATCTTATGGGGTTTTAACCACAAATTCATGGGATTCTCTTTGATTTGATTATGGGTCAATTCCCTTTATGTTCTAAATGTTGTTTTAAGACCTATGGGAAGATTTTATACTTAAATTGATTATAAATTTTATGATTTTAAATCTTAGTCAATCTATGCCCAATTATGCAAAGTTTCATGAAAGGTCAAGTTATGATTCTATTATGATTTTGATCTTCATAAGCCTAAATCATGATTTATGTTTTATGATATGATTTATCTTCAAGTACTCTTAATGGATTTATAAATATCAAGTACATGAATTTTCACAAATATGCATGTTCTTCATGATTTATGAATTTATGACTTGTGGCCGGCTCATAGGCCCTTATTCATGGATAATCATGTATCTTAAGTATGATCAACATGTTATGATTTATTATGAACTTTATGAATGATTCCATGATTACTATATGATCCCTCATGTGCATGTTTTTGGGAGCAGTGTCTAGCACCGAGTAGACCCGACGTTATGGTAAACTCCATGGTTTCAGAACTACGTGCCACCATAGGTATATGTATTCATGGACCCCTCTTGTGATATCACATCATGCACGTTCCTTGCCTGGTATGCCTGGGACGACTCTGCCCACTTGAGCAAGATAGTTGGGACATCATGTAAGCTTTATCATGATGGTGTCGGTTAAGACGAGTTCTCCCATTGTTCCTCATGATTTATATATTGTCGTGTTTATGTTACTTTGGATCAAGTTATGTTGTTATAAGATTTCTCTTATATTACGACTATGACTAAATTATCAATGGTTTGAAAACCTTGAGCCCTTGTGTTTATATTATGATATTCACTCATGATTAGATTTTCCTACTCTTATGAACTCGTAAGTATTTTCTTAACTGTCCGTTTTTCTTACCTTGTGTACTCAGTACATTCCAAGTACTGACCGAATACTCTATGTTGTATTGTTTCATGATACAGGCTCGGACGTTTAGGTTCAGTCCTGCCATTAGCCAGGTCATCAGAGTTAGCATTTCCCAGCTTGTTGGTGAGTCCTCATCCTTCAAGACTTTCTTAACAGTTCATTTTCAATTTCTGTTTATTAATGAGTTAGTTAGGGTCTTGTCCCATCAACTCGTTAGATGTTAGAGGCTTTTCAGACAATATGTAGAATATCAGCTTGTCAGTGTTGACTTTGTTCTAGATTGATATGTATGCAGAATTTTTCTTAAGCATATTTTATTATGTTAGTTTCTATATGATGCATGCTCTCAGCCGCTATGTTCATGTCATGGGTCATCTTGGAGCCTCTTAGGGTTCTTTATCCCGTGTCTTGATCAGAGCCTATGTTCGGGTCGTGACATACATACCCACTGGCTTCCACATGTGTTTAACCTGCGTGCCTCAGGTCTCCATTTGCGAAAGCATGTGCAACAATAGATGGCTAAAGTTGTTGCTAGTATTCTGCTCTGCACATGTGTCCCACCTGTGTGATGCAGGTCTCCACCTGCGAAATGCAGGTGCCTCGCTGGTGCAGGTAGATAGCTTCCTATTATTTTTCCTTTTGCATTCCATTTCTTTTTCTATTCGTAGCTTTTTGTAGATGATTTCTTTTGCTTACTAATGAAAAATACAAAAGATTCTGGTTCTGTTTCCTTGGCACTCATCCAGACGACAAGATAAAGGGCAGGCTCCAATGGTGGTGGACACACCCCACGAGTCTACCCTAGATGAGGGATAGAGGATAGCACAACTCCATTTTGTCCTGGAAGAGATGGAGGCATATAATCTCTCCTTCCGGGAGAAGTGGCCAATTATAGAAGAGGCTTGGTTTGATGTAGATTCCTTCAAGGCCAACTTCCCCAGCATAGTAAAGCAATTTCGAATACGGGACTGGGCCCCATTCACATACAATCCACATCAAGCATATACAAAAGTTTTCATATTCGAAACTATATAACCTCTATAAATTACTCATCTTTTCAAAACAAGGCCAACATGATTAAGTACGAAAAATGAAACACATATACACCAACTCTAACCATCTTATGCCCTCATTTATTTAATTGTTACACCCAGTGAGTTTCTAATGTTAGACGGCCTATTCGTATGTTGGTTAAGAGTTTTAGAATATAAAACATACAAGAAAGGGGCCCGGGGAAAGGTCGGACGAGCGAGGAGTCGGGACCGTGTGGGAGAAGGCAGGACTAGCTGCCCAAAGGGGCAACGTGGCACGGCCCCTCCCTGGCGTATTGGGCTCCGTGGCACGACCCAGAATTGGCACGAAATGATC
>JACEIK010001923.1:66372-79983 GCA_018107945.1 Datura stramonium
TGTAGTGGTAGTAAATTAACACTTGAAAAGGTTTCATCCCGTAGTCCTGTCCCTGTGGGTTCGACATTCCGGTTCTTAAAAAGAGCCACTATATTACTTGTATGACCCGTACACTTGCGGGCTCATCACCATGCTATGCAAATGTTGAATTATGGACCAAGACTGTCCGATTCCACTTTCCAGGGGAGGTTGTATGGGAGTGGAAAGGTAGTGCAGCTACGCCAAAAGGTAGGTTTATTTCCTATCTTTGGGCGAGGAAATTGATAGCAAAAAGGTGTATTTATAATATTGTCAGAGTTCAGGATGTCCAAGAAGAATCTCCAACTCTTCATTCCATTCCAATAGTCAATGAATTTTTAGATATATTCCCGGATGAGCTACCTGCATTCCCCCAGAATGGGAAATTGACTTTGCAATTGATTTATTTCCGGGTACTCAGCCCATATCTATTCCTCCGTACCGAATGGCTCCTGCTGAGCTCAGAGAATTGACGGAATAGTTGAAAGATCTATTAGATAAGGGCTTCATCAGGCTGAGTACTTCACCATGGGGAGCACCAGTTCTATTTGTGAGAAAGAAGGATGGCTCCCTCCGTATGTGTATAGATTAGGCAGCTGAATAAAGTCACTATCAAGAATGAGTACCCACTTTCCAAAATAGACGACTTGTTTGACCAGTTGCATGGGGAAAAATATTTCTCAAAAATTAACTTAAAGTCAGGTTACCATCAGGTTCGGGTTCGTGAGAGGGATATTTTGAAAACCGCTTTTAGGACCAGGTATGGCCACTTTGAATTTCTAGTCATGTCCTTTGGACTAACGAATGCTCCAGCAGTGTTCATGGACTTGATGAACAACATCTTCAGGTCATACTGGACCTATTTGTGATAGTATTTATTGATGATATTCTGGTATATTCCCGCTCAGAGGCAGATCACTGGGATCACCTAGAACAATGCTCTAGACTCTCAGGAATCGCCAGTTGTATGCGAAGTTTTCTAAATGTGAATTTTGGCTGAATTCAGTAGTCTTTTTGGGAAAATGTGAATTTTGGCTGAATTAAGTAGCCTTTTTGGGCCACGTTGTGTCAGATGCTGGCATTCAGGTAGACTTGCAAGAAAATTGAAGTAGTAAAAACATGGCCTAGTCCTACCACTCCGACCGAGGTATGTATTTTCCTGGGGTTAGCTGGGTATTACAGGAGGTTCGTGGAAGGATTTTCTACCTTAGCATCACCTTTGACAAAGTTAACTCAGAAAACAATTAAATTTCACTGGACTGAAGCATGTGAACAGAGCTTTCAGGAGTTGAAAAACAGACTGACATCAACACCAGTATTAGCCTTGCCGGAAGGATCAGAGGATTATGCAGTATACAGCGACGCTTCAGGCGTCAGTTAGGATGTTTTCTGATGCAACATGTAAGGTAATTACTTACGCTTCCAGGAAGCTGAGGAAACATGAAAAGAACTATCCCACCCATGACCTGGAATTAGCCGCGGTGGTTCATGCCTTGAAAATATGGAGGCACTATTTGTATGGCGTTCATGTAGATATTTTCACTGATCATAAGAGTCTCCATTATATTTTCACACAGAAAGAGTTGAATCTACGGTATCGTCGCTAGTTAGAGTTGTTGAAAGACTATGATATGAATATTTTGTATCACCCAGGGAAAGCCAATGTTGTAGCAGATACCCTCAGCCATAAATCCACGGAGAGTTTAGTACACCTGAAGCCAGGACAATGGGAACTAGCCCGAGAATTGCATGAGTTCGCCAGTTTAGCCGTCCGTATAGTAGATTCGGGAGACAGTGTAGCAGTAATTCAGAATACGACAATATCAACATTGGTTGTGGAAGTGAAAGAGCAGTAGTACGAAGACCCTAACTTGGTTCATTTCAGATGTAAGGTTCAGTGAGGGGAAGTTACAGATTTCCAGGTAATTGAAGACGGAGTTTTGAGATATAGGGATTGCCTTTGTGTTCCAAACGCAGCAGGACTTCGCAGCAAATTATGGGCGAGGTGCATTATTCTCGTTACTCTCTCCATCCCGGTTTAATAAATATGTATCATGATATAAAAGAGATTTACTGGTGGTCGGGAATGAAAAAGGAGATAGCAAAATTTGTAGCTTAATGTCCTAATTGCCAGCAAGTGAAGGCCGAACATCAGAAACCCAACGGACTGACACAGGAGATAGCAGTGCCTATGTGGAAATGGGAGGCAATTAATATGGATTTTGTGACAGGGTTACCTCGTACCAGGCATAAATTGGATTCCATTTGGTGATTGTTGATAGGTTGACAAAATCAGCTCACTTTCTGCCAATACGGGATACTTTTTCAGCTGAAGATTATGCTGAACTATATATCAGAGAGATAGTCCGATTGCATGGTGTTTCATTATCGATTATTTCTGATGGAGGAGCTTAATTTACAGATAAATTTTGGCAGTCCTTTCAGAAGGGCCTTGGGACGCAAGTTAATCTGAGTACGACCTTCCATCCTCAGATAGACGAACAGGAAGAACGTACAATTCAAACGATCAAGGATGTGTTATGAGCGTGTGTGATGGATTTTGGAGGTATCTGGGATGAACACTTACTGCTTATTGAATTTTCTTACAATAACAGTTATCACTCGACAATCCAGATGGCACCTTATGAGGCCTTATATGGGCGGAAATACAGGCCCCCAGTTGGTTTGTTTGAGGTTGGAGAATCAGGGTTAATTGGGCAAGATATAATTCATCAGTCAGAGGAGAAAGTGAAGCTTATCAAAGAACGTCTTCTGATAGCTCAGAGCCGCCAGAAATCTTACGCTGATGTACAACGTAGGAATTTGGAGTTCAATGTAAACGACTGGGTGTTTCTGAAAGTATCACTGATGAAGGGCATAATAAGGTTTGGCAAAAAAGGTAATCTCAGCTCGAGATTTATTAGGCCGTATCGAATACTCCGGAGAATAGGCCAGGTGGCCTACGAACTAGATTTGCCTTCATAATTGAAATCCATTCATTCAGTCTTTCATGTGTTGATGCTACGAAAGTGCATAGGGGATCCCTCCCAAATTGTGCCAGTTGAGGATGTCCAGTTTATCGAGGGATTAGCCTATGAAGATATTCCAGTAGCTATATTAGATCGGCAGATCTGCAGGTTGAGGACTAAAGATGTTGCCTCTGTTAAAGTATTATGGAAAAAGAAGAACAGAGAGGAAATGACTTGGGAGGCTGAGGACGACATGAAATCCAGATATCCTCATTTGTTCCAGACTTAGCCAGGCCATGCAGTTAAGGTACATTTATGATTTAGTTTGTTCTGTGATGTATGTTATGTATACTGCTCAGCTAAATGCAATGTTGTTGAGAAACAGTTGTGATAGTATTATATGAAGTGCCTGTACTGGACTTTGCTGTATTTCAGGATTTTCAGATAGTCCATATTACAGGGAAAACTTTGCCGAAATTTTCCCATAATAAGTAGTTACAAGAGTTAAGATGCTTGTAAGCTGAAGTTAAAATTCCAAGGATGAATGTTCCTAAGGNGGGGGGGGGGAGGATGTTACACCCTGTGAGTTTCTAATGTTATACGGCCTATTTGTACGTTGGTTAAGAGTTTTAGAATATAAAACATACGAGAAAGGGGCCTAGGGAAAGGTCAAACGAGCGCGGAGTCGGGACCACGCGGGAGAAGGCTGGACCAGCTACCCAAAGGGGCAATGTGGCACGACCCCTCCTTGGCGCGTTGGCCTCCATGGCACGACCCAGAATTGGCGAGACAAGGTTCGTGCCATGAACCCCTGTCCACCGCCTCAAGTGTATATATATATATATCACTCCTTTTGATAATTATAACACACACACACACACACACACACACATATATATATATATAATCGGGAAGAGGAGAGAACAAATGAAAGAAACCGATATTTTTCGTCCGTTTACGCTACGAAACGCCATTCAGATCTTAATTAACTTTGGGTATCGAAGTATAAGGCTTCAAGGAGCATTACTACAGAGTTAGTTTCGCAAATTTGCCCAATGAATCATAATCCTGCCGAGCTAATGTTATTGGAATTGCTCCAAACTAGTCTTAATACGATCGTAGGTTTAAAGTAAGCATTTCTCCTTTCTAGATTCTCAAGAAATTATGAGTTTTCGATCGTGTTCCGTCACGTTGAAATATAGTTAAAATTTCTAAATAAAGCTATCATTCTTATCGAATTTAGTACTGAAATTAACCTCATTCTTCCAATAATACGATTGAAGTTGAGAAGAGAAGTTGAACATGAGCTGAAACTCGCCAGTTAATCAGTAAACATCAAACGAGGTATGTTAAGGAAGTTTCCTTCGGCAAGATTAGTTTTCTTAGAATTATAACTCAGTTGAGTCCTAGTAAGAACACCAAAAGCATGCCCATTTTGATTGGTTGTTGTTATTAGCTGAAACTTGTATTCCATTTTTAGTTTGGGATGGATTATTCCTGTATAGCCTTCATGACCGACGCCCGCCAGGGGCGAGATGACGTCGCTCTATGGAGCGGTATGCCATCCGCCAGGGATGAAGATGGGGTTCCAGATCCTCATATGTCGTGGTTGGCCTTATATACACCCCCGTCGAGCTTGGTGCCCAGGGTGCAGATATCAAGAGTCCAATAGACTCAGACACAATTACAGTCAGGGGCCGAGTGGGCTCAGTTGCAGACCCAGGGGATTGGTAGGACGACTATAGCTATTAGTTGACTAGTATGACCTTGGATAGGGGTATATAGATTGAGGTGTACTCACCAGGGCTTATAGGGACCCCAGGTGGGTTATTCTGTGCTAGTTGTACCTTCCGACTTATGGGGGCCAGGTAAGGTTTATGTTTGCTTTAGTTATTGATAGTTAGACAGTAAGACGTACTACTACTCAACTATGATCTCTATTTCTTCATTTAAGTTACTTTCAGTTCTACTTCTTTATTCCAGTCATTTACAATTATCACCTTACATATTCAGTACGTATTGTACTGATGCCCTTTTTTGGGCACTGCATTACTTGCCTGCAGGTACAGATAGACGAGGAGCAGGTCCCTCGTAGCTTTCAGCAAGCATCACCAGGGCAATAGCTCCTTTCTTCCGGAGCTTGTAGATAGAAGGTTTACTTCTTTTTGATTTTACAGTTCATGGGTAGGCCAGGGCCCTATCCCGACCGTCATATTACTCCTAGAGGCTTGCAGATTGTTTTTATTTCCCTATGGTTAGGTGTTGTTGGCCGTGTGGGGCCCATATGTGTTTTAGTTTACATGTTGGCCATTTGGAGCCTTGTTTAGCTGACGGATTAGTGGCCTTGTCGGCTATAGCTTAGCTTAGCACTGATTTCACTTCACAGTTATAATTAGACATCATGGTGGTCTTTTCGGCCCGCATAGGATTCCCTGTTATTGCCTGTTTCTGGTTAGTTGTTTTCCTTTACAGGTGGCTATAAGGCCTTGTCGGCCGGGGGATGTGTTTACGATCGAGATATAGCTCGTTGTTTTCTTGATTTAAAAGTTAGTTTTATCCCTACACTAGGGGTGCTTAGGCTCAAGTCAGTTTAGATCCTAGTAGGGCACCAGGTGCCAGTCATGTCTCCCAAGGTGGGGTGTGACATTAATGATGTTCCTTCCTTCATATTGTCAATTCATAACTTAGAACATAATAAGTAAGACACACTCACTCTCACAAATGATGTATCATACACATGCAACATACCATAGGCTTTCCCTTGTATAATTAGACTACTTAATCACTTCAAAGAAAGTAAGATCATAAGGAATCTTTTTGGTGGTAATGTCAGCAAAGCGAAAGGTAGAAATGATTTTCTTTAGTAGTGGCTACTAGTCCTAGACACTTCAAAACATTCTCTCATCTTTCCACTCCACTTTTTTTCTTAATTGCTCACCCTTTCCTTCACTAATCCTCTTTTTCTTTTCTTTTCTCATTCCCCTCTTTATACTACTTGACTCCTAGTTTCTTCTTATAAGTTCAACAAGAATAATCAACCATTCAAGATCTTTCATTTATATTTTAGCAGCAAGTAGACATGTTATTTTGTGCAGGCACCCCTCTTTTTAGGATCTCCTTTTTCCATCACTATTTTTTTTCTTTGTTTCCTTTCTCTTAACTCTTTCTACATCGGAGTTCTTTCATTCTTACATCTCAAAGTGTTTAAGACCATATTTCGATAAAAATTTTTGAAGGTCTCATGACAAAGGGGGCTAAGCTTCTTTTTTGGCGAAGAAGAAAATTACGGCTTACGGCTCAAAGGGGTTTAACTAGGGATAGCGTTAAGGAAGGTACAAAAACAATGGACAAAATGGATTTTCAAAAGATTCCTTAATCATATCTCACCTCTTTAGTAACTAGCTATCCTATACACACTTAGGAAAGTTCTAGATATTACATTATGTGTTGTACCCACAACAAATCAAGCTCACCTCTCATGGCATCATGATCTTAGTTGGCTATGCCTCCAATGCCGCACAAGCGCACGTGGTCGTACAAGTAATACAGTGACTCTTTAAGATCCAAATGTCGAACCCACAGGGACTAGATTATAGTGAATTCACAAGTTCAAGTATCAATTCAAAAATTCAAAAGTTCTAATTTTCCAAGATTTGAATGTTTTTTTTATATAAAATCTAAAGATGATCACAAATTTAATTGAAGAATAGTAATGAGAAGAATCCAGGGTTAAGGCCAAGCATTCATGTATAGCTACAATTCACATTGGTTAAAGTATTAACTTCATTTGTTGTATCACAAGATAAATTCCATGTTTATGTCTTTTGAGCCTCTAAACATAATCGAGTTAGCCTCACAACTACATCGTTGAGCAGGGATGTGACAACCTAATTCATATGCAATTATCTATGCGGAGTGGTTTACAAGGTTAATTCCCTTGATTATGGACTCTCTAACCTCTAACCAATTAACCTAAACATTAACTTAAAAACTACATCAAAGAGCGGTGATGTGACAACTCATTCTTAGATATCTAGTTATCTTCCTATTTTATAACCAAGCGACGCAAATTAGGCATATTTCTATCCTAACTGCGAATCAGCCCTAAAGGCTTGAACTCACTTCTTGCATTCCTAGTTCTATCCTAGGTTTTCTCTTTCGAGTTTTCCTATGATTAACAATTGTATTTCAATGGGTGATCAAGCATTAAAATGAATAATAACAATAATGCAAGAACTAACAACAATGAAAACTTGAACCAAATGGAATTTAAGAAAATACAATTATGTCAGGTGGATTCAATCCTAGAAGAAGGGTTTTAACCACTCATATTAATACAATAATTCATTATAATGTTTGAATTCATGAAATACAAGAGTGAGAAAAGAAAGAAAGAAAAGAACCCTAGAGTGAAGTCCGTAATGCTGCACCTCTTTCTTCTCATTTGTTTTCCAAGAGTAATATGTGATAAAATAATAAAATAACAAAGTGTTCAATTTATAGATGTGAGATTTTAACCCGTGGTGGACTTCCTCCTTGACACACTACTGGTCGCACTAACTAGGTAGCATGGCACGGTCCTGTCACGGATGCTCACTAGTTTGGGGCATTTGGCAATGCATTGGCATGCCGGATGGGCGTGGCACGGAGCCTATCGCTCAACATGCCCAGTGTGGCATGGTTCCAGTGCGCAAAACTGCTTCCTAGGCTGCCATCTCGTGCGCACATGCCAGATGTGACATAGTCATGGTCGCGACACATGGCCAACGTGACACGCTTCATGGCGCGCACATCTGCCGACGTGGCACATTGGTGGCATGAGCAGCCCACTCCTCAAAACTCCTTCCGAACTTCCTTCTTGCTCATGAATCATCATATTAAGCCTATCCTTAGCATATTCTATGTTATACCCCAGAAGCTCAAAGATCGGACCCGGGAGTTAAAATGGAAAAGATGGAAAATGATGTTGCAGGCACAGGACGAGTCGTGAGACAACTCGTGAGGAGACCCCATGAGTTTTCAGGTGACTCGTGGGGAGGCCTGGAAAGTGAATGAGTGAGGTCCCGATGAGCGAGGGAATGACTCGTGGCCAGCTACCACGAGTCTTCATGTCAATCGTGGGGTGGAGTTGGACTTTCTTCAGGAGGATGACCAGTGTATCTAACAGATGGGACCCCACGAGTCGTGGTCCGTCACAACGACTCATGAGGTGAGTCGTGATCAAGCAAGATGGTTTTTCATGAATGTTAAGGCAATGTACATGACGAAAGGTGACCGCGAGTCGTGGTCTCGAAGCACGAGCCGTTACATCCCCCGTTACGAGCCCCAGTAGATCAATTGACCTGTGTACTTGATGGGTGACATGACGAGTCATTGCTCGTCCTGACGAATCATCTGGTCACCCGTTAGGGTCGCCTGGCAGTTATTTTCTGCAAAATAGTAAGGGCTTTCTCTTAATTTCCTAAGTTCCTAAGACCTATACTACATCGTTTAAGACTCGTTTTAGTGGGTTTTAAGCAGGGTAAAATCTATTCTAAGCCATTACCCTCATGCATGCAAGTTTGAAGGTTTGAAGGGAAGGTTCAAGGTGAAACCTCAAGGTTTATAATTGGAATCTCAGCTGGGCAATTAGAGGGTGTTAGAATTCACCATTTTTAGGTATGTAAGGCTATGAGTGGGTGTATTATTCCACACCCATGCCCAATCCCTATCAAAATGTGATAAATTAACTATTATCAAGTATGGGGTTTTACCCAATTGCATGATTCTTCAATCTCTACACATTGGTATAATTAGATTATATTTACATTGATGATTTATGAAGCTTGGGCAGACTCTAAATAGTTTTTCCTTATAAATATTGTTTTCCAAAATTTGAATCTAAAATGCCCATGGTGAAGAGTTCATAAAAAGTTGATTTATGATAAATGTATGATAGTGATGAAGTTGATGCTGAAAAGCATGTTTCTAAAGCTACCCATGATTATGGTGTTGTTTTCAAAATAAGAATGTGTAGATCCTAGTATGATAAAGCTTTGGGCAATGCCCACATGACGATTTAAAGTGATGATCTCCTCTATATAAGCTTACCATATTGTTTAAAGTGAATTTTCCCCAATTTTATTATGAATTCTAGCTTATGGTATGTTGAGTAAATATTTTCACATGTAGCTTACCACATGATTTGGAGTAAATGCTCCCACCTATGATTGAGCTTGTGGCGTGTTTCAAAATAAAGCTTCTCATATGCATGAATTTATAATTGAGATGTATGGCATTATTGAGCTTTATCGAAGGACAATGTTGAGCTTTATTTTCATAAGGTGTCAAGTCTATGCATGATTTCATTAATGAGCCTTGTCAATAGACAATGTTGAGCTTCGTTTCATATGATGTTGAGTCATGCATGATTTCATGTTGAGCTTCGTCAATAGATAATGTTGAACTTTATTATATACGATGTAGAACATTGCATCTTTTTGGGAGAAGAGTCTAGCATCGAGCATGTTAAGGGTTGATTACCCTATTCCACAGAACTACGCGCCAACGTAAGTTGATACTATTATATTATCAGGACTCCCTTGTGAGCTATCCCCATCCCGATTGGCCCTTCAACTTAATATCGATATCATGGTATCATCCATTGCCCTGGCAAGGTTATGGATGGCTCTACCCACTTGAGTGTGATAGTTGGGACCACATAAGCTCTATCGTGGTATGTCAGTTAAGTGACGAGTGTCTCACTGTCTATATCGTTCAGAATTGCATATTCATTACTCATGATGATTACTTATGCATGCATGCTCATAAAGTAAGGTTTGACTCAATGATCAACTTTTGATATAAATTTTATGTTCATCTTTGAGTCATTCGAGTCAGTCATGACATTGTAAAGTTAAGCATGGTCATGTCAGGATAAGATTTCAATTTCGGAATGAATGCACGTAGCCTTCTACTTACACTTAAAAGCTTATGATATATTGTGTAATGTTTATCTGACTTATTCTAATTAGTGATTTTACTTACCTTGCACACTCGGTACATTTTACGTACTGACCGCATACTTTTTATGTTGCATCGTTTCATGATGCAGGATCCGGTTCTTAGGTTTAGTCCCTTTCGTAGTCGCTGATCAGAGTTAACACCTTGTTATTTGGTGAGTCCTCATCTTTCGAGGACTAGATCTTCAGTTGTTTAGATGCCCTTTCAGTTTCAGTATTGTTGAGCTAGTTTGGAGTGTTGTCCCATCAGCTCATCCAGATTAGAGGCTTATCAAACTTAGATGTGTATTCAACTTCAGATATTTATTCTATTGTTATATTAAGTTTGACTCCCGCTGAGTTTATAAATATGTTTTCTTCATGTTTATGGAATGAGTTAGTTGAATGCTTATGCCATGGGTCGACTTGGGGTCTCTCGAGGTCCCTTGTCCCCTGTCTATGATCCGGGCCTCAGTTCAGGTCGTGAAAAACTTGGTATCATAGCTATAGGTTTGATGTGTCCTAGGGAGTCTGAAACCCGCGTTAAGTAGAGTCTTTTTCATGGGTGTGAAGTGCGCCACACTTATGACGAAGAAGCTACTAGACGTTTTAGGAAATGTTCCATTCTTTCATGATCTACGTCGTGCGATGAAAAAACTTTCTATTCTCCTAATTCGTGCTATCTGCGATTGCAGAATCATGTCTCCTCAAAGGATGAATGGATGTGGTGAGGGCCATGAGGATGAAAACGGTCATGAGCATCAGCCAGTCCCACCAGTTCAGGAGCCACAGGCACCAGAGCCAGCCGCTCATGCCGAGTTTCGAGCTGCCATTTAGATGCTTGCACAGGCCTTGATCGCTTAGGTCAATCAGCAGGTCATTGCGCATGTCCCTCAAAATGGTAATGCAGCGGCTGCCAGAGTTCGAGACTTCCTGAGGATGAACCCGCCAGAGTTTTTGGGGTCCAAGGTAGATGAGGACCCGCACGATTTTATTGATGAGATTGTCAAGATCACCCAGGTTATGGGGGTGAGAAGTGTTGAGTGCGCAGAGTTAGCCTCCTACGAGTTGAAAGGGGTTGCACATATTTGGTTTAGCCAGTAGAAGGACAGCAGGGTCGCTGGAGCAGGTCTGGTCACATGGGAGGAGTTTCAGGTTGCATTCCTTGATTGGTTCTTCCCTCGAGAGATGAGGGAGTTGAAAGCAGTTGAATTTGTGAATTTGAAGGAAGGAAGGATGACTGTTCAAGAGTACGCCCTTGAGTTCACCCGCCTACTAAGTATGCCCCGGAGTTAGTGGCCGACCAGCGGGCGCCGGTGAGCAGATTCGTGCATGGTATAGTAGGTTTGAAGGAAAGATATGCTCCATTTGGACATGGAATTCCCTCGCATTGTATTGTACGCTCAGCAGATGGAGGAAGCATATTCGAGGGAGAGGGAGGCCAAGTGGGCCAGGACTGAGGACCACAGATTCTCTCAATAGAGGTCTAGTGGTGGGCACCGACAATAGACCCACCAGAGATCATCATCCCCAACATCTTCAGCGTTGAGTGTGCCATCTTGGCCTAGACATGATCAGAGAGGGCGAGCATCAGGCTCGAGGGGTCATAGCAGTAGGCCCACAGACTCTAGTATTCCAGCTTGTCGTAGGTGCGGCTGAGGGCACACAGGCCAATGTTTAGCAGGGTCAGGAACTTGTTTTGGATGTGGGAAGCCTGGAAATATGCTTAGAGATTGTCCCGCTATGAGACAGGATCAGGTTGGGGGCCGAGGCCCAACTTCCAGTTCAGCAGCCTCTCCCCCATGCACGGCATATCAGGGGGCATCTACTAGCACAACTGGCAGACAATGCCAGAACAGGTTCTATGCCTTAGCCACTCATCAGGAGCAGGAGGCCTCACTAGACGTAGTCACCGATATGTTGAGAGTCTTTCATGTTGATGTATATGCATTTCTAGATCCGGGGGCTACCCTATCTTTTGTGACACCATATGTATCCATTATCTTTGGAGTCAATCCCGATGTCTTATCAGAGCCCTTCTCAATTTCTACTCCAGTAGGTGGCTCAGTTATAGCTAGACGGGTGTATAGAGATTGCCCGATATCGGTTCTTCATAATATCACCTCAGCAGACTTGATAGAGTTAGCCATGACTGATTTTGATGTTATTCTCAGCATGGACTGGCTATTTGCATGTTATGCTTCAGTTAACTGTAGGACCCGGTCAGTAGAGTTTACATTTCTAGGTGAGCCTGTCTTAGAATGGGAGGGTAGTTCAGTCGTGCATGTAGGTCGATTTATTTCCTACCTTAAAGCCAGGAAGATGATTTCTAAGGGATGTTTGTACCATCTAGTTAGGGTTAAGGATGTGGAGTTCGATACCCCGACTATCCAGTAGTATGTGAGTATCCAGAGGTTTTTCCTGATGATTTGCCAGGTGTCCCTCCAAAGTGGGACATTGATTTCGGTATAGATCTTCTTCCCAACATGCAGCCTATATCTATTCAACCCTACAGGATGGTTCCAACCGAGCTAAAAGAGTTGAAGGATCAGTTGAAGGACCTGTTAGTTAAGGGCTTTATTAGGCCGAGTAAGTCTCCATGGGGTGCACCAGTGTTGTTTGTTCGGAATAAGGATTGTTTGCTTCGGATGTGCATTGACTATCGGTGGTTGAACAAGGTTAATGTCAAGAATATGTATCCTTTACCCAAGATCGATGATTTGTTTGACCAGCTTCAGGGTGTCAAGTGTTTCTCCAAGATTGATCTCAGATCCGGGTATCACCAGCTCAGGGTCCGGGAGAGTGACATCCTAAAAACTTCTTGTAGAACTCGATATGATCACTATGAATTTTTTGTTATGTCCTTTGGACTAACTAATGCCCCTACAGATTTTATGGATCTAATGAAACGAGTGTTCAAGGCATATTTGAATATGTTTGTGATTGTGTGCATTGATGACATCCTTATATCCTCTCGGAGCGAGGAGGTGCATGCCGCTCACTTGAGAATGGTGCTTCAGACCCTCATGGATCGCCAGTTGTATGCGAAGTTCAGCAAATGTGAGTTTTGGTTGGACTCGGTGGCATTTCTAGGCCATGTGGTATTAGGAGAGGGCATAAAAGTAGACTCTCAAAAGATCGACGCGGTAAAGAACTAGCCTAGATCGGTGAACCAATAAGATATCAGGAGTTTCTTAGGCTTAGCAGGCTACTATCGGAGATTCGTGGAGGGATTTTCATCTATTGCCGCACCATTGACTAAGTTGACTTAGAAGAAAGTAAAGTTTCAATGGTCGGAGGCTTGTGAGAAAAGCTTCCAAGAGTTGAAGACCCGACTCACTTTAGCACTAGTGTTGACCCTACCTGAGGCTAACGATGGTTTTGTGGTGTATTGTGATGCTTCGTGAGCCAGACTCGGATGTGTGTTGATGCAACATGGTATGTGATAGCATATACCTCGAAACAGTTGAAAGTTCATGAAAAGAATTACCTGACCCATGATCTTGAATTGGCTGCGGTGGTGTTTGCATTGAAGATATGGCAGCATTATGATCACGGGAAATAATATAGGTCCCGTGATACGCTTTACAACTTAAATGAGTCGTGTTTTCTAAGCTATTTGATACATTTTCATGTGATTTTAT
>JACEIK010001923.1:106959-138033 GCA_018107945.1 Datura stramonium
CCATCATTCTGATTACCTCTCGACACATTACCCACAAAGTTCATTGACTCTGAATTTGATCCTCAAGAGTTTGCACCATGCCCACTATTGCCACATATCTCACACTAGCTTAGAGCTGGTTGCACTGTGTTTACATGTGCCTGCGGCTGTGCCATACGCAGCTTGCTGAACTAAGTCATCATCTGCTACTGAAAGGATGCTAGTTGGGCTGCTAACGTATTCACACTATCAACTTTAATGACCCCAACTGCTTTTATTCCTGCCCCTTTAGACGGGTCACTATGCCACTCTGGATTTCCCTGTGCAATTCTGTTCAGCAGAGTGTACAACTCATCGTATGTCTTCTCTAGTGCTTGCCCACCCGATGCAGAGTCTAGAAAGATTTTTGTAAGTGGGTCTAGACTCTTCACAAAAGTATGGGCTAGCACTTAATTTGACTGTTGATGCTGAGGGAATTCTCTAAACAATGACTTGAACATCTCCCAAGCTAAATATATATTCTCCTCAGGCCTCTACTTGAAACTCAGGATCTCACTTTGCAACTTTGCAGTCTTGCCTAATGGGAAAAATCTGATGAGGAACTTCCTTGAAAGGTCATTCCAAGTTGTGATGGAGTTCGGTGGCTCTGCCTTCAGCCAACTTTTCGCTTCTTCCAAGAGTTAAATGGGAAAAGGGCGAGCCTTACATAATCAGTTGACCCTCCAGTGGGGATGAAGGTGTCACTGATTTCTAAGAATTTCTACAGATGCTGTTGTGGGTCCTCATGTGTCATTCCAGTGAAATGTCCACTCGAGTGCAACAACTACACCATGTTCTATTTAAGCTCAAAATTACCTCCAGGTTTCAGTCTGTGGATGCTATAGGTAACATTTGTCGCATGTGGGATTTCCACTTCATGCACAAGTCTCGCTACCATCTGTGCTAGTGCAACCTCGCCCTGTTGGATGGGATACAGAGTGGAACCTTCCCTTCTTAGTTTTCGCAACCTTCTTTCAGGTTTGGGATATTATCCAACAAGCTCTCTATCCTTTGCCAGCTTGCTGCATGGACAAACCTATTACCTACAAATAAGATGACCAACACCTTTTTTTAACACTTACAAAAATATAAAACAATGCAAAAACAAGAAATTCACCAAATGCTGCCTGTCCCTAGCAACAGCGCCAAAAGTGGCTGTAGTGTGAAAAGAAAAAGAACAAGCATATAAAAATATATAAAATGTTACACCCCATAAGTTTCCATTGGTTAGTAGATGAGTGTGCGCGCTTGTGATAGTGTCAGGAGCATGCCACGTGCGGGAAAAGGCTCGAAGAGGGGAGTAGACGAGTGCATCATCGAGCGAGAAGGTGGTCTGGGCCAAAGGTAGGACGCCTCAGGTGCCGAGTCGCACTCCTCCTACGGCGCAATGGATGGTGTGTCGCGCCCCTCTCTTGGCATGATGGGAGGTGCGCCGCATCCCTGCCACCACCTCAATAACTATATAAAGCTCCTTCATGTTAGATTAATTCATTTTAACATTTCCCCTCGGTAGAAGAGTTACCTTAAGCGATGATTTCAAACATTTTTCATCAAATTACACCGCTAAACTCCGTCCAAACGCAAATTTGTCTTGTATAACAAGTTACAGGCCTACAAGCAACATCTCCGTGGAGTTATTTCTTGGAAATTCGCTTGGAGTACCAGAAACCCACCAAGTAAAAGTTGTTGGAATCACTTCTAATCAAGTCTTAAGTGACTGCAAGCGATAGGTAAGAATTTCTGCAGTCTAAACTCTCGAAAATTTGTAAGTTTTTAGCTGAATTGGATAGAGTTTGAATTGTAGTTATTGTCTTTGAAAGATAGTGACATTTGCCGATTCCTAGCATTAAAAAAGCCATATTCTCTTAGCATAAAGGCTTCAATTGAGTGGAATTACTAGCTTCAGATTGGAACCTGTTTGGGTGAACGAAATTCGACATTCGAGGTATGTTAAGGCTTATCTCTTCAGTAAGTTATTCTCGTCATATAGTGATATGACCTATGCCTCTGAAAGTAGATAATGATATTATATATTGTAATTAGCTGTTGTAGGTAGATAATGATTATGTATGTTGTGGTTAGCTGCTATAAAACGTATTGAGATTATACCATAGTATCCCTTGTCGGAAAAGGGTAGACTAACGCTGGGTGCACCATAAAGAGTTTCCCGTTCACCTGTTTACCATTTAGAGGTATTATAATGTTTTTCTATCGTGCCAAGGCCTTAGAAGTTTATGGTTAGCTATTGGGCCTAGCTTGGTAAGTTAAAAAGTATAGGGCATAGTCGGGTGATGTAACTTTCAGTTTAATGACTATATTGTCAGTAAAGCTTGCCTAGAGGCCGTTGGCGTTCCTTGACGCCTCTAGGGCCAAAATATGGATATGATGGTTGTCTTGTCAAGTTGATGGAACTAGGGTTGCCTAATGAACTAAGCAAAAGCTTTCCATATGATTGGTTACTGCCAGTGACCGTTAGCTTCAGCCAACCTAGGGCTTGTCGTATGGATTGCTCAGGAAAGACATCCCAGTTGTTACAAGTCTGATAGATAATTCGATACCCTAAGGAGGAAACCTTATTAATAGTTATATGTGAGGCCAATGTCCCAGGCTACCCTTATAGATGCCCAGGTATAAGTAGCTGAGAAGGACTAGGCCTGATTCACCTGCCTACGAGGCTATGAATCGCCAAGAAAAGCCATATTAAATTTGAAAAAACTAATTTAAGGTCTAAGGTACTAGAACCATAGTATCACAATGTTACGTCCAGGCTAAGAGTTATAGTAAGCTGCCTGTGGAGAGTTAGGGCTAACTACTTAGGAGCATGTCCAATTAGTAGAAGCCCCACAGTTTTTCTAAGTGGAGAAACTAAACAGTTGGTCTTCTATGCCCTTACTGTTCTCTTATGAGCTTTCATTGTCCTAGCATGATCTTCAGGCTATCGCTTAGGTGACACGGACCTCATCCTTTTTAGTCTAAGTCGACGGGGGTTGTAATCACTGCCAGGACCCTTGGTCAGGTATAGGCACACAACCTGTACCTGTTGGCAGCTACATAGACTATTCTAGGGGTGAGTAGCGGTTGTCTTAGGCCTAAGGGGATAGATACGTCTTGTAAATGACTAGATTTGTAGATTGTAACATGGTGTCCCTAGTTGGGGTAAACCGTATTTCGTACTACCTCTCGCCATGAATAGCTAAGAGGCTTCTAGATGTATGAACTACTTTTGGAGCTATAAACTGCTTAGAGAGCTACGATGCTGCTGACACTTACGGAGCTATACATTGCTTATGGAGCTATGATGTTGTGTCGCTTACGGAGCTACTAAATCACTTATGGAGCTGTATATTGTCTGAAAGGACTAAAGTGAAGCATAGGGGGACATATTAGAGTCTACTCACTTATGGACTTCTTCTACGCCTTAGCGACATTACAGACCCTTTGTAGAGCCTCGTGCGCTCGTGGTGCAATTACAGGGGCGAACAGGACCAAACTCATTTATAGGAGCTAGAAGGCTCCGGAACAATCTTAAAAGACCAGGTATGTTCAATTACAGTTACTTGTAGGACCTTAGGGGTAACAATATGGGTATATAGACTGATTGGCGCTTGTGAAGGCTTATGGGGGCCCAGGTAGGTTATCTCTATATTGATTGTACCTTCCAGGCTTATGGGGGCCAGGTTAGGTTATTTTTTGTATACTTTTTTTCTAGATATAGCTTATGAATGTATAGTCGTGGTATTGGAGGAGCCTCTAGTATTGGAGCTCAAATCACTCCCGTCTCACTTACAGTATGTATTTCTAGGAACCGGTAACACTTTACCAGTCATTGTTGCAGCTGACTTGGAGGAATGGCAAATGGAGGCTTTGGTCTCCATTTTGAAGAGATATAAAAAATCCATCCGGTGGACCATTGCAGACATTATTGGAATCCTAACCGGTATTTACACTAATAAGATCCATCTAGATCCAGATTATATTCCGAGTATTAAGCATCAACATAGGTTAAATCCATCTATGCAAGAGGTGGTCAAGAAGGAAATCATCAAGTGGTTGGATGCGGGTGTGGTTTACCCTATTGATGACTGCAAATGGGTGAGTTTAGTTCAGTGTGTACCGAAGAAGGGAGGAATCATGGTGGTCCCAAATTCTAACAATAAGCTCATTCCACTAAGGTCAGTCACTGGTTGGAGAGTATGTATGGACTACAGGAAGTTGAACCATTGGACTCAGAGAGATCACTTTCCTATGCCATTCATAGATCAAATGCTAGACCAACTTGCAGGAAGAGGATGGTACTATTTTATGGATGGTTATTCGGGGTACAATCAGATTTCTATAGCTCTCAAAGACCAAGAGAAAACTACTTTCACTTGTCCATATGGTATATTTGCATTTTAGAGAATGTCGTTTGGGTTATGTAATGCGCCTGCCACTTTTCAGCATTGCATGATGTCCATATTTTCTGACATGGTAGAAGACATCATTGAAGTCTTTATGAAGAGACCAAGTTGGTGCTTAACTGGGAAAAGTTCCATTTCATGGTCAAGAAAGGTATAGTGCTAGGCCATAAGATTTCTGGTAAGGGTATTGAGGTGGATCGAGCCAAGATTTAGGTAATTGCTAGTCTACTACCTCCAATTTCTGTGAAAGGTGTTCGAAGCTTTTTGGTTCATGCATGATTTTACAGAAGATTCATCAAGGACTTCTTCAAAATTGCACATCCTTTGTGTAAACTGCTTGAGAAAGATGTGAAGTTTGTTTTTGATAAGGCATGTCTGAAGGCATTTGAATGCCTAAAAGAGAGATTGACCACTGCGCCATTATAGTAGCACCAGACTGGTCTTTACCATTCGAGGTTATGTGTGATGATAGTGGAGTATCCTTGGGAGCTATGTTGTGTCAGAGGCGGGAAAAGATTTTCCATCCTATTTACTATGCTAGCAAGGCACTTAATGCACCTCAGAAAATTACACTATGATAGAACAAGAGTTGTTGGCTGTAATTTTTGCATACGAGAAGTTTCGGGCATACTTGATTGGAACTAAAGTGATATTCCATACAAACCATGCAGCTTTAAGATATTTGATGGCAAAGAAGCATGCCAAGCCACGATTGATTCGATGGGTTCTGCTACTACAAGAGTTCGAGTTCGAGGTAATAGACTAGAAAAGGTACCGAAAACCAGGTGGTGGATCACTTATCAAGATTGGAACTTGATGCAGCACTTTGAGATGAGCGTGACATAGATGATGCATTCCCCGATGAGCAGGTTTTAGCTGCTTCATAGGATCTCATCCCATGGTTTGCAAACTTCGCTAATTATCAGGTGATTGATGTTGTATCGGAGCACTCAATGGAAGAAGTTCATGTCTTATGTGCGGAAGTTTTTCTGGGATGAGCCCTACTTATTTCGCACATGTGCTGATGGGGTTATTCAGAGATGCGTGCCCGAGGTAGAGATGTTGAGCATACTAGAGGCTTTCCACTCATCTCCCATTGGAGGTCACCACAGCGGGATTCGCACAGCCCATAAGATTCTACAATATGGGTATTATTGGCCAACCATTTACCAGGATGTGCATGATTTTGCAAAGTCATGTGATGCATGCCAAAGGTAAAGAGGCATATCAAGGAGGCATGAGCTTCCTCTCACTCCCATCCTTGTCATTGAGCTATTTGATATTTGGGGCATAGATTTCATGGGCCCATTTATGAGCTCAAATGGAATGAAGTACATACTTGTCATTGTTGACTATGTATTTAAATGGGTGGAGGAAGTTGCGCTTCCAAATAATGAAGGGAAGTGTGCCACAACATTCTTGAAGCAGAATATATTTTCCATATTTGGGACTCCTAGAGCCATCATTAGTGATGGAGTTTCACACTTTTGTAATCAGTTTTTTTGTACTTTAATGGAAAAATATAGGGTAAAACACAGGGTGGCAACACCTTATCATCCACAGTCTAGTGGGCAGGTTGAAGTCACAAACCGGGAGATAAAGACCATCTTGGCGAAGACTGTGAATGCCAACTGGACAAACTACACTAGGAAGCTAGATGATGCTTTATGGGCTTATCTAAACACATTCAAGACTCCTATAGGTATGTCCCCGTATCAGCTTGTTTATGGAAAAGCATGTTATCTTCCGTTTGAACTTGAGCACAAAGCTATGTGGGCACTCAAGAAGCTGAATTTGAACTAGAGCGAAGCTGCTAACTTGAGGCTTGATTAGTTGAATGAGCTAGATGAATTTATTTTGAAATCCTATGAGAGTTTTGAAATTTATAAACTAAGAATGAAAATTCAGCATGATCGGAAGATTGAGAAAAAAGAGTTCAGCCCGAGTGTATGGTATTACTATTCAATTCTAGACTTCGCTTATTTCCTGGCAAGTTGAAGTCCAAATGGTTGGGGCCTTTTCGAGTGGTTCATGTATTCTCCCATGGGGCAATTGAACTGGAAAACCATGAAGGAAAGTTCTTTAAAGTCAATGGTCAATAGGTGAAATCATATCTGGGGAGAAGCGAAGAAATAAAGCTGGTGGATCTCTGGGTTCTAGGTGAAATCTTAGTAACCTGGGGACTTGCATAGTGTCGTGACGTTAAATCAAGCGCTACATGGGAGGCAACCCATGGAGGTGTTTTGGTGAAGTCTGAGTAGTCAAAATACCCGTGTCGTGCTGCGACATTAGATCAGGCGCTTCTTGGGAGGCAACCTAAGTTGTAATTGTAAGAAAAATATAGTGTTTATGTGTGTTGATGTGTGCAGGTGATTAAGATGGGAAATTTGAAGCGAAAACAAAAAAATCTGAACTTGAGTTGCTGGTGCCTAAAAGCACAGAACGAGTCATCATCAGATCAAACGACTAGTTAAGAGGATCATTGTCACTGCTACATAAAACAGTGTAGACAATGGTTGACCAAACGAGTCGTTGCCAGTGACAAGGAATCATGGGATCTTCTGTCAAGTCTACTGGATCAAAGATGCAATTAGAATGAAAAAGATGCCAATGAATGACTTAACGAATCGTTGGGAGACCCAAAAATTCATCAAGTGGCCCGTTAGGAAGCTACTGCAATTCAGGGCCTACGGCTAAGGCCACGACTCGTTGGGTAACACCACGAGTCATTAGGTCCCATGTAAGACTCGACACCCAGTTAATTGAATGAACAACCAAATGAGTCATTGCTCTTATAATGAATGATTGCATGGGTCGTGATATTTTTTCAATTAACTTACACCTGACCCGACCCACATACCAATTAGGGTAAAAAAATTTTTAAGGGCATATAAACCACCCCATTTTGCCCTCCAATACTCTCACCTAAAATTAAACTGAATTCCTAACTCACAATTTCCCACCTTCATCATCCCACGATCACTTCTCACTCGAAAAGCACTCACACACACGATCCCACTCAGTTATGCTCAAGTACCACATTCTATCAAAATTTCAAGTTAAAATCTCTCTTCTGCTCAATCGCAATTTCTGTGAGTATTCAATTATTTTGTGCTTTACTCTACTTGTTTTCTTTCGTAATACCATGAGTTTTTATGGAACCCTAGTGCCATGAAATTATATGTGAATTTGAACATGGGACCTTTAATGAATATGATGATCTGTGCTTGTGAAAATTTTAACTTAGTTGAGATGGAACATGGATAATGTTATTTTTCATAGACTCTTGAGCACGAGCCACATAATGAGTCGTGGTATCACCTAACGATTCGTTGTGTAGCTCGTCCTGAGTGGTGAATTTGGCTAAGTAACTAATGTACTTCACGACTGGTCTAACAAGTCATTGCCTCATGTAACGACTTGTTGGGACTAGTCGTTAAGTCCACTGGTCCAACAAAGAAAAACACAACCTGAAGATAAAGATTGACCTCACGAGTCGTGGCCAGTGGCAATGACTCGTTAAGTCACTCATCCTGTCTGTAGAGACACAATTAAAAGTTGATTTTGTTTCATCTCATTTTGCATACTAATCGCTATTCCACAGGTACAATGGCTCCGAAGGGTACACCAAAGAAAGGTCCGGCCAAGAAACAGGTGCCGGAGAGGACTCAACCATCATATCACAGACTTAGGGACGCACCCTCCTCCTCCGAAGAGTCGAGTAGCTCAGAGGAGGAATATGAAGTTTCAGAAGAGCATCTTTTGAGGAGATCCACCAGGGATAGAACCCAATGACCTACAAATCCGACAACCCTGGTTGATGCTCCTACTCCACTTGAAAGAGACCCACCAAGCCGAGCAGAAGAGAATGCTGGGGCCACAGTCCCGATTGCTCCCGAGGGTGCCACAACTGCAGAAAATGTAGAGGGTGTGGATGAGTCATGTGCCCAACAGGAAAGCACAGATGATGAGTTCACAGAGACGTCTGATGTGCCATGATTTTACGGTACTTTCGACGCTTAAAACTAAGAAATTATGCATATTCCAGGTATGTTTATATGGGTATAAGGTATTTTGAGCTTAATGTATTGAAGTGAATTTGGTCGAATTTAATGATAAAAAAACTGAAAGGTGACTGCCAGACACTCAACAAGTTGTTGGCAGGAGGAACGACCCGTCACTTGAGGCATGTGAAAAAAGATGAAGTTTTGAAGAAGTGAAACAGTACATTTGACGAGTTGGAGGAATGACTCGTTACACCTGGAAATGAGTCGTGAGGTCAACTATTAGGATTTGAAGAGAAACGTTCAACCAAGTGTCTAGTAAAGATGACGAGAGACATCAGGAGTCTTCACATGAAGGAACGACTCATTGGCAGACCACTTTAATCATCCGTGAAGTGCACTGGACTTTCTGAGGAATTAGACCACGAGGGACCTAACGACTCGTGCTAAGGCACGACGAGTCGTTAGGTGACATATTTCCAAGCCTGGGTACGTTGCTGAGGATGACTGATTTAAGCAAGGAATGACCCGTCATAAGGCCTAACAATCCGTCACCCAGCCCGTTGCCACTGCCGACCTGGTTTCCAGATTTATTTAGGAAAAAGATTTCTTTGAATTATAAATACCCAGTTTTAGGTTTATTTTGGGGAGACAATTTCTGGAAGGAGTTTTAGCCGATTTTGAGAGAGGATATTGAACAACATTGTGAGGATATTCTTGAGATAATTTTCATACAATTGCTCTTGATTCAAGAAACGAAAGAACCATTGGAATTTTATTCAATCTACGTGGTTTTTATTCTACAATAACTTGTAAGTTGCAATTATGATTTCTTCTATATTTTGTGATTGCAATAACACAAACATAAGTAGCTAAACCCATAAACTAGGTTTGTGGGAACCAAGATAAATTAACACACATAGGTAAAAATACTTAGTGATTCTTGAACGGGGTTTTATGCATGTATTGTTTTCCTTCGTTTTGATTGATTCTTGATGGTTGCAAACGTTAGGACGTGCCTTATTCTTACTTACTGGATCAAGGAAGTAAAAAATGGGAAAAGGGATTAAAAATGGAGATTTGAGGCTACCAACCCTCATCTAATAGCTTGAACTTGTCCGGGGATAGCTAATCCGATATTAAGGGTAAGGGTCAACTAAAGTACACCCGTATACAGACCAAGTTGCGTGGTGAAAATCATCTAGACAGGGGATCAACCATTTAGGTGAACCTAACTTACAAATATTGCATGTTAAGCACCGGAATAGATCACTAGTATATAAGCCTTGTAGTTATGAAATATTGGGGAACACAATACTACTCTAGTCGTAAATTGAATACAAACCAGACTTGATACAATCGTTCATTAATTTTACTTTTGTCATTATTCTATATTTTTCCTCCTTTGGAAATAAGTAAATCAATACTAAAAGTTATTCGCATTAACCTAAGTTCTTACCATATTCCCTGTGGGATCAACCTCAACCTTTGTTGGGTTCTATATTTGACAATCGACCGCTTATATCTCAATTGTCAGGTGTAATTTGGGCCGCATCAAATTTTGGTGCTGTTGCCGGGGAATACGACCAAGGCTTTTGTTAATTGTGTTAACTTTACTATTGGTTCTTATTTCTTTGTTTTATTTTTATTTTGTTGTTTTGGTTGCTTAACAGGTCTTAGGTGTATGCATGCCCGACATTAAGATTCAAGGAAATCCCTTGATACCAATTGATCACAAACTTGAGCTAACGTTAAGAAACCTGAGGAGAGTGGCCAACATACCTGAGCAAGAAACCGTGGACCAAGCCACAACAAGGATGTTGGCCGAAGAGCAAGCTCGGGCTAGAGATCGTGAGTTAGCCAGAGTTGCTGAAGAGAAGCGTCTAGCTGCAGAAGCTAAACGAGCTAGAAGACCTAGAGGTCCAGAGCACCAGCGACACCGATACTTTACTAAGGAAGATGATGCGAACATAGATGAAGCTGGTGCCACTGGAGCGATAGTCCCTTCTCCTTTGCCTGCTGGGGCAAAGTTTAATATTATAGGTGCAATGATTCAACTGCTGAATATGAAGGGAATATTTGTAGGTCATGCATCCAATGACGCCCATGCTCACTTGATAAATTTCGTGGGTATATGCAAGGCATACAAGTAGCCAGGGGTTAGCAGTACGCAATCAGATTGATGCTATTTCCATTCTCTCTTGGGAGTGAGGTAATGATGTTTTTGGCTGAGCTGCCGAATGACTCCATCACTACTTGGGAAGAGCTTAATAAAGCTTTTCTTGAAAGGTTCTTCCCACCATCCAAGGCATTGCAACTAAAGGATTAAATATATAACTTCAGGCAGCTAAATTTTGAGGCACTCCATGAGATCTGGCTGCGGTTCAAGAAAAAGCTCAAGAAAGTGCCAAACCACAGGATTTCGGATGATACATTATTGGAAATCTTTTACTAGTCCCTGAATGCCAACACCAAGGCAGTTGCTGATACTGCCTCAGGAGGATACTTTATGAGTCATACTTATGCGGAGGTTGTGGAGTTACTGGACAGGATCACTAAAACCAAACGAGCTTAGTACACTAGTGAGTCGGAGGTTTCGGATGGTTCTTAAATGGTTGGTATGTATGCCGAACAATGAGAAGAGATGAGGAGCATGACCAGGGCATTGAAGAGATTAAGAACACCATGGGGTTGCTTGCCAAGAACTTAATGGGAATGGGAGCCGAAAAGGTGAATGTTGTAGGTTCCCAGGGCAAGGCCCCGAGAAATGATGGTTGCAAGTCTGAGTCTGAAGAAGATGTCAATTATTTGAATGATCAGAGGATGGGTTTCTAGACCAACACCTAAGGGTCTAACCAAGATCTTGGCGTCAAGGTCAAGGGAACCAAGGTTGGAACTTCTACAAGGATAATAATTTCAACCGGGGCCAGTACCGAGACAACGGGGACTGGAAGAAGCGAGAGGAGTTCAAAAATGATAGGAGTGGTCTATGTGTTCCTCCACAAAATTGAGAAACAAAGTCGAGCGGTTCAAGGGTCGAAGATATGCTTTCCAAAGTGCTCAAGCGAATGGAGGCAACAGACAACCACTTTAAGAAGCTCCACGCTGCTATTTCTAGCTTAAACCAAAAAGTGGAGTCACATGTTGTGGAAATCAGGAAAATTGAGCAGCAGATGAGTCATATGTCTGTTGCAGTGAATCAAAGGTAGAAAGGCACACTTCCCAGCAATACTGTTCAAAAATCCAAAAAATGACGGTCACTGCATGGCGATCACTACTAGGAGCGGGAAGGCCACAGTTGACCCACCGAGGCAAGTTGTAGTTAAAGAGTCAGAAGGGCCCGGGTTGATAAATGATGATGATGAAGAGGATGTTGACAACCCAACTTTGGTTGGGAACTTAGATGTGCAAAATGCTTTGAGTAGTGCAAAGGAGCAAGGAGATACCCATGGGAAGGAGAAGGAGGCACAACAGAAACTCATAAAAATTCCTAGACCTCCTCCTCCTTACCCCCAGTGCTTGAAGAAGAAAGCTAAAGATGGAAAATATCACAAGTTTATCTCTATGCTCAAGCAACTGTCGGTAAATATCCCATTGGTGGAGGCACTTGAGCAAATGCCTGGATATGCCAAATTTATGAAGGACCTCGTCACCAGGAAAAGAACCGTAAGTTTGAAACTTGTAGATAATATGCACCACTGTGGCGCCATCACTACACGGGTCCTAGCACAGAAGAAGGAAGACCCAGGTGCGTTTACTATGCCTTGCACCATTGGGGAGGTTGAGTTTGCAATGGTGCTTTGTGACTTGGGAGCTAGCATAAATCTGATATCGCTAGCAGTATTTAAAAAGTTAGGCTTGGGAACCCCCACACCGACTTCGATGCGGCTACTAATGGCTGGTCGAACAGTTAAAAAGCCGGTGGGGATTTTGTTTGATGTGCTAGTCAAAGTGGACAAATTCATATTCCCAGCAGACTTCGTGATTTTGGACTAATAAGTTGATTCAGAGGTCCCCATTATTTTGGGGCGACCATTCCTTGCAACAGGTAGAGCTCTAGTTGATGTGGAAGCAGGGCATCTGAAATATCGGTTGAACAAAAAAGAGGTTACCTTCAACATTAGCCAAACCATGAAGCAGCCTAAGGAATTCAGCTTAATTTCAGCATTGGAGGACGGAGAATAGTTACTTGACGAATTTTGAGTAGTCAACTGACTTGCATCGTGTCGCGACGTTACATAAGGCGCTGCATGGGAGGCAACCCATGGAGGTGTTTTTGTGAAGTCTGAGTAGCCAAAACACTCACGTCGTGCCGCGACGTTAAATCAAGCACTTCTTGGAAGGCAACCCAAGTTGTAAATGTAATAGAAAGCTAGTGTTAATATCAATTGATGGGTGCAGGTGAATAATATGGAAAATCTAAAGTTGGAACCAAAAACTGGAACTTCAGTTTTGGTGCAAAAAAATCACAGAACGAGTCGTCGTCTGACTTGACGACTCGTTTAGCCAGTCGTGAAGAGAACTGCAGAAAACAGGGGAGCAACGGGTGACTTCACAAGTCGTTTCTCTAAGGAACAAATTGTTTAGTCCCCCATCAAGTACACTGGATCAAAGTTTAAACTTAAAGAAAATGGGTGATAACGGTTCACTCAACGAATCGTTGGGAAACCAAATGACTCATTAAGTGACTCATCCTGAAGCTACAACAAGCCAAGGACAATGACTGAGGAAATGACTCGTGGGGTAACACCATGATTCGTTACTTGAGTCGTTAGGTCCCAGGTAAGTTAACTTAACCCGACCAACATATGAAATTGAAAAAAAAATTAAAATTAAAATCTAAGAACCAAATTTCATTCAATACTCTCCGTTAAACTCACACACATCCAAACCTTTAAAATTCCCTCTTCTCTTCTCCTTCTTCCTCACTCGACCTCATCAAGAACCCCATTGATAAATCACCACTGCACGCACAGTCATTGGAGCACATTCACAACTGATATTGCACTCATCTCTAATAACTCGCAATTGTAAGTGATCTTCCCCACACAAAAACTATGAATATTTTTTGCATTCCATCAAGAAATTTCGAAGACCCATGTATGCGTTAGCTTGAATATTCTTCGATTTACATTGTGTTTATACGTGCCTTGTGATGTAGGTAAACCCTAGGAAGTGTGAAACATTGATTTTTTATCATGTAGTCACCTGGGTTGATTTTTAAATTGACCTTTGTGTTTGTAGAATGGAAAACTGGAAAGAAGATGAAGATGAACATGAACTCTTGAGCACGAGCCACATCATGAGTCGTTGGGTCACCAAACGACTCTTCATATAGCTCGTGCTGAGTGGGATAAGTAAACTACTAAGGCAGTGTACTTAATGAGTGATCTAACGACTCGTTGCCTCTGGTAACAACTCATTGGGATCAATTGTTAAGTACACTGGCCTATTTTGAAAAATGTCCAACCTGGGGTAACAAGTGACTTCACGAATCGTTGCCAGAGGTAACGACTTGTTTAATCACCCGTCAGGACCACTGACACCAGCTAAAAAATATTTTCTATTTCATCTTCTCTTGTGTACTAACATTGTTTCCACAGGTACAATGGCTCCACGAGGTACACCAAAGAAAGGCCAAACCAAAAAGCAGGTACCTGAGCGCAGTCAACCATCATATCAAAGACTACGAGATGATCCATCCTCCTCTGAAGAGTCGAGTGGCTCTAAAGAGGAATATGAAGTATCGGAGGAGCATCTAGTGAGGAGGACGACCAGGGCTAGGGCTCAACAAGTTTCAAATCTGACAGCCCTGGTCGATACTCCCACTCCACTAGCAAGAGATCCGCCCAGCCGCACTAATGAAAGCGCTAGGGCTGCTGCTGCACTTATTCCTAAGGCTCCCCCAGTTGGGCACAATACAGAGAGAGTTGATGAGTCGCATGCTCAGCAAGGGGACTCGGAAAATGAGCCGATTTAGACATCAGGTACATCAATAGAGCAACCGAGAATGTGAGGAGATAGTGTGTCCATGGCATGTGGGCTATATACAAACGTGATATTACTCCCAATGACTAAGGCAATCCAAAGCGGAGCATTTATGAGGAGCCAAGGCTGGTAACTATAGGGCTTAAATCCTGCCAGAGCTACAGGCAGTATTTGAAAAATATAGGTTCAGGTGGTTGACCGAGACATCCGGTAGTTACAATCCATGCTTAGTTCGAGAGTTTTATGCGGCATATGCAGCCACGTTGCAGCGGTTGGCACTAGGAGGCCAGGATTGGAAGAAGAGGCCTGCATTGAATCAAGTGATGATGCGTAAGACTTCAGTTGATATATCCGAGGAGACGATCTCCAGGAAGCTGTACGGGCCAGATTATCGAGCTTCAATGAACACGAAAGAGTTTGATCACAGGTTATCTGAGTTGCGGAAAGTCAAAACAAAGAAGTTGAATAGCATGGAGCGGATACAAAAGTACACTTGGCTTTCCCGCATCATTGCCACAAAGGAGTCGTTAGTTGAATGGCTACATGGTACTGACTCACAGATAAAGAAGGCCACATTGAACTTTCAAGCAAAATTTTAGTGGTCACTGGTGAGGCACAGGTTGGTACCAATAAGCAATAACAATATACTCTCACCCGACAGAGCAGCACTGGTAGCCAGCATAATGGAGGGGTACACAATAAATTTCCCGCGGTTCATTGTTGAGGAGATTCGAGAGCGGGCTATAAATGATGGTACGATGATTCCTTTCCCCTACTTGATTGATAGACTATGTTGGGAGTCTCGAGTGCAAGAATTTCCATCAGTTGATCAGAGAGTGGTGGTTTAGAAGATCACCGATATTGGGCTGATTCGATATGATACAAACCCGGTATCAAGGGCGAGGACTCAAGAATCTGCATCCGCTGGAGAGACCATAATAGCATAGGCATTTGGCATTGGATTTCAAACTGATGCATTACAGTTCACCGAGTTAATGACTGAGCCTACTGAGGGTAGAGAGATAGGTAGCTAGGCCGAGGTTACAGATACAGCGGATGTCTCCACACCTGCCGACATTCCTGAGTCATCATCTACGACAGCAACATCCAAACCATCAGTCGCACCTCCACGATCCACCACAGCTAGCCTAGTCAAAGTATCACAGGAGTTCTTGGTTGATATGGCTAGGCAGCTATCTAAAGCAGAAAAGCAGTAGGCACACACGACTCTATAGGTTAAAGTCTTGATGGAGCAGGTTAAGTAGTGGGTGTCAAAAGAGTTGGAGACATTGTCCAGTTCGGTACATGGGCGACTGGATGTTTTTGAGAGAAGGATGGATGAGCGCCTTGCATAGTTACAGGCTCCAGAGTTATCTCGATGGCACGCAGAGCTGGGAACACTACGATCTGAGGTGCATGTCTTGCCCACACAATAGAAAATTGTGGTACCTCCACCGGTACTTCCCGTGATTGATGATGAGTTTGAAGAGGAGATACCACTAATTTTTTATTTCATCACGGAGGAGCCGGTGACACATGCCAAGGGGAAGAGGCCTCGTGAGGAGGCGAGTGTTGATGATGATGCATCTCTTGCTCCATCAGCAAAAATGGGAGCGGAGTGAGATGGAGAGAGCGCTGCATGAATCAAGAGAGGAGGCTCGACTGAGAGCCAAGACTGAGGCAGTGAGAGCTCGTGGAGAAGGAAAGAGCTCAGTTGGATCTGAGAATGCACTGGGTCAAGACGGCAATATTGGAGTTGATGTTGGAGGCGTATCTACATCTTCCACCGACCAGGTAGCTGACACTTAGGTCACACAGGTATGTTTCCTATTCCCTTAGTTTTTTGTCTAGTATATATATGCGTCGAGGACGACACATGCTTTTTTGATGGGGGTGGGGAGGGATACCCGTGCATTCTATTTTTCTGAACATAACCCGAGGGTTTTTATTGTCGGATATCTTTTCCCTCGGGTGTTCCATATCTAGTAGAACCGACATGTTTAGGATGCTATTTTGGTTTTTTGTTTTTTGTGTGTCAGTCGAAAGAAAGTTAAGGAAACTGAAAGCATTCAAGAGCTAAAATTGTTTGATATTTTGATTTTTGATAATTTGACACCCCTCCAAAAATTTTATATATGTGTATGTGAGAGTTGACAATTATGACCTCTGTGAATCTTTGCATGGCATTGGAACTGTGAACTTGTTCTCCATTGTATGGCTGTACCTGAACTAGCGATTAGTATAATTAATGATGTTGACCTATGCTATGTGTGAAGTAAGGTCTGATATGTGTGTCAATATAGAACTTTCCTGGTCAGTCGTACCGCGATAGAGGATAAGAAACTCGGAAAGGATCATAGGACGTTTTTTATTTATGAGTCCACTTTAGCCTAAAAGACCTACCAAAGTGAATAAAAATCCCTTGATCCAAATGTTTGAGCTTAAATTGACTTTTCTTTTCATTTACACCAATTCACCTGCCTTATTTTATTATGAATGAACCTGTTTTGGCCCTGGTCCCTCCTTGGACATTGTGAACTTCAACTTAGGAAAATCACCTAAATTGAGGGTGGCTATGATAGGGGTGAGTAAGAAGAGTCGGGTGGAAGTAAAGTTGGGTAATGAAAACAAAGGAAAAAGAGCAGGTGTAGTATGCATGATGAAACGAAAGAAAATTGTTGTCAAAAAGAATGAAGAGAATCGAAAAATAATGTATGACGTCAATAAGATTTTGTTGAATAAAAAGTAATCGCATCCGTAGTGTCTAAAGTAAAGAAAAGAAAAAGCACAAAAAAAAGAGAAAGAAGGGAGAAAATAGAAATAAAGGTGAAAAGTGGAGTAAAATGGCGTAGTGCCAAGAAGGGTTGAGCTACTAAAATCCATATGTACCATATCCATGACCGAGCCTACGTCACAAGCCGAGAAATTCCTACAGTGATCCTAGCTACTTGTCCAAAAATTGAGGTATTGAAAGTAAAGACAAGTCTATGGTATTGTATGCACACAATTCGAATTTCTTTGTGAGAGTGAGTGGATCTTACCTAGTCCCAAGAGAAATATACTGAATTAATCATATACACATGTTTGCATGTGGGACTTCTTTGAGGTTAGAGCACTTGGTTAACAAAATCGTCTGCAAATTGTCTGGGGCAGTGTTATAGATTTATGTGTGTGGTTGTAGGTGACAGTATTTTGTCATGTTTCGATTCCTCTATGTTATGGTTGGAAATTTTGCATATGCATAATTTTTTGAGTTGATACGATGAGGAAGGGGTTAGAAAATTTGATTATGAGATATAACAATGACTATTGTAAGTTTCCTAAAGTTTTTCAAATTGAAGCTTCGAAGTAGATTGTTTTGTTTTGTTTTGTTTTGTTTTTGCCTGAGGATATGCAAAAGTTCTAAGTTGAGGGTGTTGATGTGCCATGATTTTACGGCACTTTCAACTCTTAAAACCAAGAAATTGTGCATATTCTAGGTATGTTTATATGCGTATAAGGTATTTTGTGCTTAATGTGCAGGAAAACAAGTTTGGTAGTGAATTTTGTCGAATTAATGATAAAAACAACTGAAAGGTGACTTTCAGGCACTCAACGAGTCGTTGGAAGGAGGAATGACCCGTTGCTTGAGGTGTGGGAAAAAAGATGAAGTTTTGAAGAAGTGAAACAGTGCATTTGATGAGTTGGAGGAACGACTCGTTACACCTAAAAATGAATCGTCAAGTCAACCGTTAGTCTTTGAAGAGAAGAGTTCAACCAAGTGTCTAGTGAAGTTGACGAGAGACATCACGAGTCGTCACATGAAGGAACGACCCATTGGCAGGCCACTGGAATCATCCGTGAAGTGCATTGGACTTTCTGAGGAATTAGACGACGAGGGACCTAACGACTCGTGCTAAGGCACGACGAGTCGTTAGGTGACCTGTTGCCAAGCCTGGGTACGTTGCTGAGGACGACTGATTTAAGCAAGGAATGAGTCGTCAGAAGGCCTAAAGATCCGTCACCCAGCCCGCTGCCACTGCCGACCTGGTTTCCATATTTATTTAGGAAAAGGATTTATTTGAATTATAAATACCCAGTTTTAGGTTGATTTTGGAGACACGATTTTTGAAAGGAGTTTTAGCCGATTTTGAGAGAGGATCTTGAACGATATTGTGAGGATATTCTTGAGATAATTTTCATACAATTTCTCTTGATTCAAGAAATGAAAGAACCATTGGAATTTTATTCAATCTACTTGGTTTTTATTCTACAATAACTTGTAAGTTGCAATTATGATTTCTTCTATATTTTGTGAATGCAATAACACAAACATGAATAGCTAAGCCCATAAACTAGGTTTGTGGGAACCAAGATAAATAAACACACATAGGTAAAAATACTTAGTGATTCTTGAACGGGGTTTTATGCATTTATTGTTTTTCCCTTCGTTTTTATTGATTCTTGATGATTGCAAACGTTAGGACTTGCCTTATTCTTACTTACCGGATCAAGGAAGTAAAGAAAGGGGAAAAGGATTAACAATGGAGATTTGAGGCTAGCAACCCTCATCTTATAGCTTGAACTTGTTCGGGGATAGCTAATTCGATATTAAGGGTAAGGGTCAACTAAAGTACACCCGTATACAGACCAAGTTGCGTGGTGAAAATCATCTAGATAGGGTATTAACCATTTACGTGAATCTAACTTACCAATATTGCATGTTAAACACCGAAATAGATCACTAGTATATAAGCCTTGTAGTTATGAAATCTTGGGGAACACAATCCTAGTTTAGTCGTAAATTGAATACAAACCAAACTTGATACAAGCATTCATTAATTTTACTTTTGTCATTATTCTATATTTTTTCCTCCTTTGGAAATAAGTAAATCAATAGTAATAGTTATTCGCATTAACCTAAGTTCTTACTACATTCCCTGTGGAATCGACCTCAACCTTTTTTGGGTTCTATATTTGATAATCGACTGCTTATATCTCAATTACGAGGTGTAATTTGGGTGACATCAACGTCCAATACATCTAATGATCAACCATGGCAGGTACAACGATGGTGTGTTTGCGGTATGAGGGTCATTTACAACAGGGACATTGTTTCGAATGAAAAAGGCCATCCAAAGAGGAGCATCTACGAGGAGCCCAAATTGGTCACCACAGGGCTCAAGGACCTCCCTAAGCTGCAGGATTTGTTTAATAGATACAGGTTGGGGTGGTTAACTGAGCCATCGGGGAGCTATAACCCTTTCCTGGTCAGAGAGTTCTATGTAGCATACGCAACCATGTTACAGTGTCTGGCATTGGGAGGCCAAGAGTGTTAGAAGAGACCCGCATTGACACAGGTGTTGGTTCGGGAGACGCCTGTAGATATCTCTGAGAGGACCATCTACAGACTAGTCTATAGTCCAGACTATCATGCCCCAATGAATACAACCGAGTTCGATCACAGAATGTCAGAGCTCAAGAAAGTCAAAACTAAGAAGCTGAACAGTGTAGAACAAATCAGACAGTACACTTGGCTATCATGAGTCATTGCCACAAGGGGTCTGCTGGTTAAGTGGTTAAATGGCATTGAGTCCCAGATAAAGAAGGCCACATTGAACTTCCATGATAAATTTTGGTGGTCAGTGGTTCAGCATAGGCTGGTATCGACCAACAATGATAATGTTCTTTCACCTGACAGAGCTGCACTGGTAGCTAGCATCATGGAGGGTCTACGCCATAAATTTCCAACGGTATATTGCTGAAGAGATTTGAGAGCAGGTGATAAATAATAGCACTACCATTCCATTTCCATGCCTCGTTGATAGACTCTATCAAGAGTCAAAGGTGCCAGAGTTTTCATTGGTTGATCAAAGAGTGGTGGTCCATAAGATCACCGATATCGGGTTGATAAGAGATGACACAAACTCGGTATCGAGAGAGAGGAGTCAGTCTGCCACATCCGTTGGAGCAACAATATTGGCAGAGGCATTGAGTAGTGGTATGCAGAACAAGGTTGTATTGTTTACTGAGATTGCGGCAGAGCCCATAGAGGCGAGAGAGATTGGTAGCCAGCCTAAGGCTATAGATGCAACCGACCTCCCCGCACCTGCTTAGGCTCCAAAGTCTTCATCCTCAACAGAAGCACCTTGTCCACCTGTTGCACCCTCACGTTCTCTTTCAGCTGGTCTAGTCACTATTTCCCAAGAATTCCTGACCAACATGGCTAGACAGCTAGCGAAAGCTGAAAAACAGCAGGCACACACGACTCTTCAAGTTAAAGTACTAATGGTGCAAGGTAAGTCATGGGTTACAAAGGAGTTGGAGGTGCTCTCTAGCTCTGTGCATTGCCGATTAGATGCCTTTGAGAGGCATATGGATGAGTGTTTTGCATAATTATAGGCGCCCGAGCTGGCAAGGTGGTATGCAGAGGTAGAAGCACTCCAAACGGAGGTACGGGAGTTGTCCACATTGCAGGTAGCTGCAATCCATCCACACGTGCTTCCAGTGATTGAGGACGAGAGCCAAGAAAGGCTACCGTCTATTTTTGACTTCATCACTGAGGAGCCGATGTGAGGAGGCAAGCTTTGAGGAGGATAATTCTCTGCTTCATGAGCAGAAGCGAGAGTGGAGAGAGATGGAGACATCGCTGTAGTTATTCAGAGACGAGGCTCGACAGAGGGCCACAGTTGAGGTAGCGAGAGCTAGTGGAGAAAGGATACGAGCTCTGTTGGTTCTGAAAATGCATCGGGTCAAGCCGGTGGTACATGAGATGACACTGGAGGAGTATCTGCACCCTCCACCGACCAGGTTGTAGATGCCTAGGTTGCACGGGTATGTTCCCTATTTCCATGATTTTGTTTTTATATATATGCGTCGAGGACGACTCATGCTTTTCTTGATAAGGGTGGGAAAGGATACTTGTGTATTTTTGCTGAATATAACCCGAGGATTTTTCTTTGCTGGATATCTTTTCCCTCGGGTGTTCCTTATCTAGTAGAACTGGCACGTTTAGGGTTTTATGTTTTTGTGTTTGTTTGTGTCGGTCGAAAGAAAATTAGGTTAACTTAAGGCAGTCAAGAGCATGAATTTTTGAATTTAGTTGAACTGATAATGTGATACCCCTCCTAAAAATTTTTATGTGTGTGTTAAAAAATACAAGTATGACCTTTGTGAATCTTTGCATGGCATTCAAAACTGTGAACATGTTTATTATAGTATGGCTATACCTGAACTAGCAGTTAGTAGAAGTGATCATGTTAACCTATGATATGTGTGAGCGAGATTTAATAGTTAAATTCTGCTGTGTGTGTCAATCTATAACTTGTCTGGTCAGTCATACCAAGATAGAGGATAGTAAACTAGAAAAGGATCATTGGGAATTTTTTATTAATGAGCCCACTTTAACCTTAAAAGACCTACCAAAAGAAAATAAATATCCCTTGATCCAAATTTTTGAGCTTAAATTGACCTTTTTTTGTTTACACCAATTCACCTTCCTGTTTTGATTAAAATGAACCTGTTTTGGCCCTAGTCGCTCCTTGGACACTGTGAACCTCAACTCAGGAAAATCGCCTAAGTTGAGGGTGTCTATCATAGGGGTGATTAAGAAGAGTAGGGTGGAGTGAAATTGAGTAATGAACATAAAGAGCGGGTGCGGTGAGCTTAATGAAAGAAAAGAAAAAAATAAGTAAAAAGGTTGTTAAAGAGAAAAAGAGCAAGAAAAAAAAGAAAATGTGAATGAACGTGATGAATACATGAAAGAAGAAACACCGCACTCGTATTTACAGACGAAAACAAAAGAAGAAGAAAGTAAAGGAAACGGGGAGAAAATATGAAAAGATGGTTAAAAGTGGAGTCAAGGTGTGTGTAGTTCCAAAGAGGGTTAAGCTACTAATCCCATATGTACCATACCTAGACCCGAGCCTATGTTACAAGATTAAAAAGTCCTATAGTGATCCTAGTTACCCGTTTGAAATTTGAGGTATTGAAAGTAAAGGCAAGCCTATGGTATTGCATGCACAAAGTTAGAAATTCTTTGTGAGAGCGAGTGTGATCTTACCTAGTCCCAAGATAAATACATTGATATGATCATATACACNCTTACCTAGTCCCAAGATAAATACATTGATATGATCATATACACATGAGTGAGTGTGGAACTTCTTTGAGGTGAGAGAATTTGGTTAGTGATGTGCTGTGGATTTACAACACTTTCGACGCTCAAAACTAAGAAAATAGCATAGACTTAGGTGTATTTATGTGGATATAACGAACTTTTCCTTTGGTTACTGGATAACTTGGTGTTGGAGATAAAAGATGCAAAAGATAGCATGAAGTGTGCAAAATAGGCTCAAATTGCAGTCCACAATACGAGCCATAAGAAGGTTCTACAAGTCATACTGGTGGCCATGAAAAGTTGCAGAAGGATAATGTTTAAGAGATGTCGTATACAAGTCTCAGTACGATTCGTACCAAGCTTGTACGAGTCGTGGTGATGAAATCGTGAAAAGATTCAAAAGATTTGCATAAGAGGCTGACTCCTGCAATAGAAAGGAAGTACGAACCGTGAAATGAAGGTATGAGTCGTACCATGGTGGTCGCGATGAACTTCAAAAATATTTCAAAGTCTTAGAGTCAAGCCACCAGAGCTCAATACGGATCATAAGATGGAGGTACGAGTCGTACCAAGATCCAACATTTATCAAAAATCCAGCCAGTCATGCAATGTACGAAAGGATGCTATGGACCGTAGGATCTAGCTATGGATCGTGCGTTGACTCGTGACGCAGGTGGAAACAGATATGGAAATTCACCCTGTTATCCTAGGAAAAGGATTCTCATGTCTGTATAAATACGTTTTATGGTTTTTTTGTTAGAAGAGATTTTATTAGAGACATTTTGTTCAGAGTAGATTCTTACAGAAGACATTATTGGAGACAACATTAGACAATTGAGAGAAAGAGAGAATTGAGTTGATTTGACTTGTGATCAACTTTTTCTTGAATTCTTCTTGTTCTTGCTATTTGTTCTTCAAGATTTTGCTGATTAATTAAAGGAGGTGTTTTTCTCATTCATACTTGTAAGTATTGATTTATGTTTTTAATAATGAATGCAATTCACAACCTTACAACTATGAGAGGCTAAAACCTCCATAGCAAGGGTTGTGGGAACCATGGTGGATTAACAAGCTAGGGTTGCACAAAGTGATTCTAAAACAAATACAAACACTTATATTGTATTCTCTTCATGCTTAAAAGTTTCTTAACAGTGCGCAACGTTAGGACATGCCCAAATTCTTTACTTTCTTAGGTCTAAGAGGTGAGATTAGGAAAAGAGAATTACAACGGAGCCTTGATCGTGATGATCATAGTATTAACTTGAGCTATGGTCACAGGATAGTTAAATCTTGAACTTAGTGATAACGAATAGTTTGAAACTGCTCATGAGACTTGGTTGAGTAATTGAGTATAGTCATGCAATAGGGACTGGTCAGTCGTTTGAATGAATCTAAGTTGTTAGTTCTATAAGTAAGTATTGGTGGTGATCATAAGTGTATATCCAAAACAATTATGAAGCCATGGGGAACACAAACCCTAGTTATCCTTTAATATTGATTCAAAACTAGATTTTTGATAATTCTTTTTAATATTAATTTTCTTTAGAACCCCCTACCCCAATTTTGAAGTAACTACCTCACAAGTTCACTTACCGGCTGTAATCTAGCTCTTCCATATTCCCTGTGGGATCAACCCAACCTCTAGTTGGGTCTTTTATTGAAAACTTCTGCTTCATACTTCAGTAAGAGGTGTGGTTTGAGCGTTATCAAAAAGTGGCGTCGTTGTCGGGGAATACGATTAAGACTAGGTTATTTTCTTGTACTTGACCTTTTGGTATTTATTTCCTTAATTACATTTATTTTTGTGTTTTGGATACCCACAGGCTGTTCTCCGGTGAATTCCAAGCACTCGGAGTAAAGGAGATCCCCTTGTTCCACTAAATCCAGAAATCAAAAGAGCACTGCACAGAATGGAGAACCACAAGCAAAGAGAAGCCCGCATAGCTGAAGAAGCTAGGCAACCTGAGCTAGCTCTTCAAGCTGCACTACAATATGCAGAAGATGATAGAGAAGAAGTAGTGAATGTTGGTCGACAAAAGAGGACCATCCAAGAAGAGCCCGCGGATCCTCACAAACTTACTAAATGAAGTTGAGGAGATGAAGAGGATTTTTAGCTTCTATGGTTTTGAGTGGATGGCCAAGACTCCAACCTAGTTTACAGAAGAAATAGTCTGAGAATTCTATGCCAACTATTTGGCCATCATGGAGATAAAAGCAAAGGAAGGGCATAAGATAAAAGACCAGCCTCGATTGGATAGTGTAATGGTCCGAGGTTGAGTAATTGAGTATAGTCATTCAATAGGGACTGGCTGGTCATTTGAATGAACCCAAGTTATCAGTTCTATAAGTAAGTATTGGTGATGATCACGAGTGTATACCCAAAGAAGTTATTAACCCATAGGGAACACAAACGCTAGTTATCCTTTAATATTGATTCAAAACCAGATTTTTGATAATTGTTTTTATTATTGATTTTCTTTAGAACCCCCAATTTTGAAGTAACTACCTCACAAGTTCACTTACTGACTGTAATCTAGCTCTTCCATATTCCCTGTGGGATCGACCCCAACCTCTAGTTGGGTTATTTATTGACAACGTCCGCTTCATACTTCAGTAAGAGGTGTATTTTGAGAATTATCAAAATGTGGCGCCGTTGTCGGGGAATACTGCTATGACTAGGTTATTTTCTTGTACTTGACTTTTTGGTACTTATTTCCTTAATAACATTTATTTTTGTTTTTATGATACCCATAGGATGTTCTCCGATGAATGCCAAGCACTCGGAGTAAAGGAGATCCCCTTGTTCAACTAAATTCAGAAATCGAAAGAGCACTGCACAGAATGGAGAACCACGAGCAAAGAGAAGCCCGCATAACTGAAGAATCTAGGAAAGATTAGCTAGCTCAGCAAGCTTCACTACAACATGCGGAAGATGATTAAGAAGAGGTAGTGAATGCTGGTTGACAAAAGAGGATCATCCAAGAAGAGCCTCAGATCCTCACAAACTCATTGAATGAAGTTGAGGAGATGAGAGGGTTTTTAGCTTTTATGGTTTTGAGTGGATGGCCAAGACTCCAGCCCAGTATACAGAAGAAATAGTCCGGGAGTTCTATGCCAACTATTTGGCCACCATGGAGGTAAAAGAAAAGGAAGGGAAGAAGATAAAAGACCATCCTCGACTGGAGAGTGTAATGGTTTGAAGTCGAGTAATTGAGTACAATCATTCAATAGGGACTGGTCGGTCGTTTGAATAAACCTAAATTATCAGTTCTATAAGTAAGTATTGGTGATGATCATGAGTGTATACCCAAAGCATTTATGAACCCATGGGGAATACAAACCCTAGTTATCCTTTGATATTGATTCAAAACCAGATTTTTGATAATTGTTTTTATTATTGATTTTCTTTAGAACCCCCAGTTTTGAAGTAACTACCTCACAAGTTCACTTACTGGTTGTAATCTAGCTCTTTCATATTCCCTGTGGGATCGACCACAACCTTTAGTTGGGTTCTTTATTGACAACGTCCGCTTCATACTTCAGTAAGAGGTGTGGTTTGAGGTTTATCTGAGCGGACCAACCCTCGAATGTTGTATGGACAACAATTCCTGCATACAAGGATGATGCCAGAGTACGATTACAGGGTGGAGGCAACGAAGAAGTGTTATCACTCAAACCACACCTCTTACCGAGATGTTAAGAGGGTAGAGATACATGAGGCATGTCACCANCAACGAAGAAGTGTTATCACTCAAACCACACCTCTTACTGAAGTGAGAAATGGACGTTGTCAATATACAACCCAACTAGAGGTTGGGGTCGAACCCACAGGGAATAGGGAGACTAAATTATAGCCGGTAATTGAACTTGTGAGGTTATTACTTCAAAATAGGGGGATACTAAAGAAAATCAATAATAAAAGAAGATATCAAAATTCTAATGTTAAGTCAATATCAAAGGATAACTAGGATTTTTGTTCTCCATGGGTTCATAATTGCTTCGGGTATACTCTCTTGATTATCACCAATACTTACTTATAGAACTGATAACTTAGGTTCATTCAAACGACAGACCAGTCCCTATAGAATGACTATACTTAATCACTCAACCAAGTCTCATGAGCGGTTTCAAACTATCCGTTATCACTATGCTCCAGATTTAACTATCTTGCAACCACAACTCAAGTTAATACAATGATCATCAAGATCAAGGCTCCATTGTAATTCTCTTTTCCTAATCTCTACCTATTCGACCAAAGAAAGTAAAGAATTCGGGCACTTCCTAACGTTGCGCACCGTTAAGAAATGTTTAAGAATGAAGATAATACAATATAAGTGTTTGTATGGGTTTTAAGATCACTTTGTGTAACCCTAGCTTGTTGATTCACCATGGTTCCCACAACCCTAGCTATGGAGGTTTTAGCCTCTCATAGTTGCAAGGTTGTGATTTGCATTCATAATTAAGAGTAAAAATCAATACTTACAATAATGATTGAGAAAAAAAACTTCCTTCAATTACTCCACAAAAATCTTGAGAAACAAGTAGCATGAACAAGATGACTTCAAGAACAGGTTGATCACAAGTTAAGATCAACTTAATTCTCTCTCTTCTCAAGGTTTCTACTCTATAAAACTATCAAAATGACGTCCCCCTCTATAAATAAAAACTAAAACATATTTATATAGACACAAGAATCCTTTTCCTAAGCCAACAGGGTGAATTTCCATATCTGTCGCCGCCAGTGCCACGACTCGACCTACGATCTGTAGCATTCTCCTACGACCCGTAGCTTCCTCTCGTACAATCTCAGCTGGATAAATTGTGTCTAAGTGTTGTATCTAGGTACGAATCGTACCATCAACTCACGACTCGTACTGAGCTCCCATACTTTGAATCAGAGATTTTGAAGTTTTTCTGAAGTTCATCACGACCAGAATGGTATGACTTATACCTTCGTCTTATGGGTCGTACTTTCTTCTCGTAGCAGGAGTCAGACTCAGATGCAATTCTTCTGGATTTCATAATGACTTCCTCATCATGACTCGTACAAGCCGGCTACAAATCGTACTGGGACTCGTGGGTCGCATCTGCTCAGCCTTAACTTTCAATAACTTCTCATGGCCACCCGTACGACTCGTAGGTCCTTCCTACGATCCGTATTGTGGTCTACAGTTTTTGCCCATTTTGCATCTTTTAAGCTATCTTTTGGAATTTTTAGTTCCAACATATTTTTATCCTGTAACCAAAGGAAAAGTACCTCATATCCACATAAATACACCTAAGAACATGCTATTTTCTTAGTTTTGAGCGTCGAATATGCTACAAATACACAAAATATCAACACCCTCAACTTAAGACTTTTGCATGTCCTCAGGCAAAGAAAAGAAAAACTAGAACACGACGCTCAACTAGAAAATAGACATAAGATACTACAGTCAATACTCAAACAAAACTGCACTTTCTATACAAACTCTATTGACCCTTTCTCATGGAACCACATCAACTAATGCATTACAAGTGACCTCAAAATATCATAAACAGGGATCAAGACATGTCATCTAGCTATCAACAGGAAGTCAAGTCATCACCAATGTTTTTCACACTGACCAACAGTAAAAGCAAACATAATCCATGACCCTCACACAAATGAAGTCCCCTCTCAGATATGAGTTGTCAAACATAGCATGGGACTAAATAAGTAAGACACTCACTCTCAAAAAGAAGTTACAAGTATTATGTGTCAGATACCATAGGCTTGCCCTTATTTTATCTGCTTTGGTTTTTCAGATGGTCGAGTTAAGATCACTATAGGACTTGGTATGACTTGTAATGTAGGCTCAGGGCTAGACATGATAAAAATGAAAGATCTTATAAGTGACTATTCCTTCCTTGGCACTACATATATTGGCTACACTATTCAACTAATTCACCCTTTTATTCTTTCATTCCCTTTTCCCCCCTTTTCTCCTTTTTATTCACATTTGCATGGGTGTGGTGAGTTTCACTTTTTTCAGCCTTTTCAAAATTTCTTTGAGCTTTATTTTTCAACATTTGCAATAGTTTTCATCCTTTTCTTTTCATCTCACCACAACTTATTTTCCACCATTTCTTTCTTTTCTTTTCTTTTCCTTTCTTCCATTCCCACCTTTTATGCACCCCTACTCTAGCCACCCTCAACTTAAGCATTTTGCTTATGTTGAGGTTCACAATATCCAAGGAAGGACCAGGGCCAAAACAGGTTCATTATAAAAAATGGGTACAATTAATCGGAAACAAAGAAACATGGTCTATTAAGGCTCAAACTTGGGATCAAGAGATTGATGCAACTTTTGGTAAGGCAACATAGGCTAAAAGTGAGCTAAACAGAAATGGCCTATGATCATATCCTAACCAACCATCCTTAGTCTATGAAGAGACCAACCAGGCGAGTTCTTGATGTACAACACAACACCGAACTAACTAATATACCTCACTCACACATGGTACATGAACTATTTTCACCTCACCTGTTTGGTTTATACATGGTTTAATAAAACTACTCATGTTGACAAAATAAATGACATCCAAAGATCCACATCAATCATGCATGTTGTCACAAATATATAGCTAATGTATTAGAAAATTTTTACATAGGGTCAATATTTTTTACAAAATCCAAAACTAGTGTAATTTTCTTAGCTGCGTACTCCTAAGATACTTTCTAATTAAACAAAAATCACAAACTAAAAATCCTACACATGCCGACTCTACTAGATAGCATGTCTGAGGGAAAAGAAACACGGCAAAGAAAAACCCTCATACGAACCAAAAATCCCAAAAATCACAAGTACACCCCTCCCCTTTTGAAAAGTTAGCTTCATCCCTGAAGCATCATCTAGAAGAACAAAGGGAAGAGAACATACCTGGGCTACTCAGACTTCATCTGCCATGGGTTGCCTCCCATACAACACCTTATTTAACGTCGCGACATGACATAGGTAGGCTGGTTACTCAGACTTCACCAGTTCACCACTTGGGTTGCCTCCCAAGAAGCACCTGATTTAATGTTGTGACACGACGCAAATCTCTTGACTACTCAGAATTCGTCAAGTGATTCATACTCATCTTCCAATATTGAGATCACACTAAATTCCTTGGGTTGATTCATTGTCTTGCAGATGTTGAATGTGACCTCCTCTTGATTCAACCTAAACTTCAATAGACCAGCTTCTACATCTATTAGAGCTCTCCCGGTCGCAAGGAATGGTTGCCCCAAAATGATGGGGACCTCATAATCAACCTCACAATCTAAAATCACGAAGTCTGTTGGGAATATAAATTTATCTACCTTGACAAGCACATCGATCAGGATCCCCACCAGCTTCTTAACTGTTCTGTCAGCCATCAGTAGCTGCATGTTGGTCGGTGTAGGAGTTCCCAATCCTAACTTCTTGAATACAACAAAGGGCATCAAATTAATGCCAGCTCCCAGATCACAGAGTGCCCTTGCGAACTCAACATTACCAATCATACATGGTATGGTGAAGGCACTTGGGTCCTCCTTTTTTGTGCTATGACCCTTGTAGCTATGGCACTGCAGTGATCCACATTATCAATAGGCTCATAGCTCACAACTCTTTTCTTTGTCACCAGGTCCTTCATAAACTTTGCATATCTTGGAATCTTTTCTAACACTTCGACCAATTGTATGTTCATAGACAACTGCTTAAGAATTGAATTTTTTTTCTAAAACTTACCATTCTCCACCTTCTTATTCATCCTTTGGGGGAATGGTGGTGGTAGTCGTGAGATAGCTTTTTGCACTTGGGTTGCCCCTTGATCCATGACAGGTTCCTTCTCACCTCTTGGGGCCTCATACAACTCACCAGTCTCTTTCTCAGCACTAGTATCATCATCCTCCATTATGCTCTCTTTCTTCCATTCAACTTCAACTGAAAATGGGGGATCAACTGTGGTTTTGCCACTCCTAGTCATTACCGCCATACAATGTGCATCGTTCTTTGGATTTTGGACAGTGTTTCTAGGAAGTGTACCCTTTTGTCTATGGTTGATTGATGCTGACAGTTGCCCGTCAATTTGCTTGATGGCGGTAGCATGAGATTCTATCTTTTAACCCATACTTGACAAATCACCTCGGATCTCCTTCAGCTCATCATCAATGGAGCTCACCTTCTTCAACATCTCAGCCATCATGCTCTCCAACTTTGATTGACCAGCCTCCCCTTCTCATGCATTGGGAAGCACATAGAACCCTACCTGGTCATTGTGATAACCATCATTGCGCCTCCAATCACCTTCATGCTCACAACCTCGGATCCTATTTCTGAACCCCATTTTTGTTGTAGTTGTCTCTATACTGCTTCTAACCTTGAATTCAAGAACCTTAGCGCCAATTGTCTTTTCCAGACACTTGGGCATTGGTTCGGAAACCCACCACCTAGTTATCCAAGAAGTTTGCCTCCTCCTTAGTGATCTTGGGCAGATTTATATGCCCAAGTGATACTCAAATGCGTCATTTCGTCTTGTTTATCTAACGATGTTTGTACATTCTCATGTAAATTGTAGT
>JACEIK010001923.1:202519-230343 GCA_018107945.1 Datura stramonium
CTTTCTATTCATATATATTACTAAGAAAAATGATGGTTCAACCTACATTTCATAACATGAGCTACAAGTCGTACCTTGACTCTTTGTCACTGGAATCCTCCTACAGATTCAAACTACGAACATTTCCTATGAGTCGTACTTTCTCATAATGACTCATACCACTAGTTGTCCTATTAAAAGTTTTCCCTCTTTATTTCTTATCATATTTCAAATCTTGGGTCTAGTCTTAGGAACCTTCGGGGTATAACAACTTCTTATAGTGATCTAAGTCTTACTCCATGACTCCATGAATCTCAACCTCACATCATGAAATTCGTTATGTATCTAAAGTCATGTCTTCTAGTATTCCCAGCCCTATGAACTCGGTCCTTGAGAATTACCTTAACGACTCATAAGATCGTGCTATATCAGGTACATGCCCTGCTTAGATTTCTTGATTGATTTTTTCTCACAATTTCATTACTCTAAGCCTTATGTATGTTCACCTATGATGAAAATGATGATTATATCGTATGCGTTCAGGGTGAGTTCTTGTTCATTCCTTTGATACCTTGTTGGTGGAATTTTATGAAGTACAGGTTATTAGCCAGGCTAGGGAGGCGGGAAGGTTCTTGGGTAGTATAAGCTTTAGAGGAGCCTCAAGATGATTATAGTGATAGACTTGGATATGGCGACAGTGTATCGGTGAACCAGTGTGCTGTGACTAGGGAGTTCTAGATTAGAACTTAAGGTCGAGCAATTGTCATGACAAAGGAAGTAGTATATGTGGGGAAATAACTTTAAATTGCAAGATGTCTAGCCGAGTTAGGCTTGAAAATGGGAGGTGTATAGGTTGAGGAGGTATGCTTCAGGGTATCATTATTCATGTTTGGAAGTAGGAAGAGATAAATTTGGGTTGCATCACAGGATCGCCTCGGAAACGCCGACATCATGATTCTATATGGGTAATAGTGGACCAGATAACCAAGTCAACACAAGGACTATGCTAGATTTTTTATTATGTAGTTAGTTTGGTTTCATGGAGTTCCTTTGTGTCCATCACATTTCACCTCTCAGTTTTGAAGATCGATTCAGAAGGGTCTTGGTACTTAGGCGAAGCTTAGCATAGCTTTCTACACACTGACAAATGGTCAGGCTGAATGGGCCATTCAAATCTTGGAGGATATGTTGAGAGCTCATGTGATTGATTTTAAAGGTAGTATGGATGGTCACTTGCCTCTCACCGGGTTGGCTTAGAATAACAGTTCCCATTCTAGCATTCTGGTGGCTCTATTTTAGGCTCTTTATGGGCGGAGGTGTAGGTTCACCTATTGAATGGTTGGATGAAAGTGAGGCTATTTTGATACATGCAGGTTCAGTTCATGAGGCTATGGAGAAAGTTCATCTTATTAGGGACATGCTGAAAATAGCATAGAGCCGATAGAAATATTATGCAGATGTTAGAAGGAGAGAGCTTGAGTTTTCCATTGATGATTGGGTATTTGCTAAATATGTCTCCCATGAAGGGAGTTATGAGGTTTGGCAAGAAGGGGAAGATTAATCCATGATATGTTGGTCGTTATAAAATTATGAGACGCGTTGTAGTTACCAGCAGGGTTAGCTTCGGTGCATCTAGTTTTCCATTTGAAGAAGTGCCTTGGTTATCCATCTCTAGTTGTTCTGGTAGAGAGCACTGATATGAAGGATAGTCTTGATCGTCAGGTCCGCAAGTTGAGGAACAAGGAGGTAGCTTCAGTGAAGGTTCTGTGGAGGAATCAACTAGTCGAGGGATCTACATGGGAAGCTGAAGCAGACATGATGGCTATATACCCGTGTTTTTTCCCTTCCAGTTCCGTTCTAGCTTGTGGTACCAGTTTTTTCCTTAGCACTCCATTCAGTTTCATGTCAAGTTAATGTCTCTCAGTTCCTTTCATGTCTTAGCATGCATGTACATTTCATGAGTTCAGTTCATTCATGTGTTTCATGTTCGGAGCCAATCACTCCCTCAATTCTCTGTATAGCTATTCAGCTTTAGGATTGCAGCTCTTTTCCTAGCCTTTCAACTTAGTTACCCACATTCGAGGATGAATGCTCCCAAGGGGGAGATATTGTAATACCTCAAAATTTCCCTTAGATTAGACCCAAGACTTACAATAGAAAATTGCAGGAAAACAACACTAGAACCAACCAAAGAACCTCAGTACGATTTGATGTAGGAACCAATAGGTCGTTGGTTGTCCTCATCGTTTGGTGTTTTATAGAGCTACCAGAAATTGGCCTAGAACCCATCAGTGAATTGTATGTACCATTTTTTGATTATATATGTTGTTGTTTGGAGTCTTTGAATCAAGTTTAGAGATAAATTTGGAGGCAACATGAGAAATCACGATAGGATCCCACGACTTGTAGTAGGGTGGTATGGGTCGTGCTGAAGGGTCGTAGGAAGAGAATTCAGATAATTTTTTGGGGTAGAATCAGTAGCTACAAAGACTTAGTACGAGTCCTAATATGATAGTATGAATAGCCATTTCAGTCGTTAGTTGAGATATTGTAATGCCTCGAATTTTCGGGCTAAGTTTGGAATCGTTTTAGGTACGTGGATAGACCTGAACTGATGAACTTATGGGAAAAATGTGTTACAATCAATTATTAAGTGTAATAAATGCATTAGATGCAAATTAAGGTTATAAGGAACCTTTAGAACAAAGTTGAATTGAGAGTCTTCTTACCGATTGAGTTTTTGTATAAGTTCTTACAAGAGTCAACTTCAAACGACTGTAGCTCCCATTTTACAAAGTGGTTTTGGGTAATTAAACACATCAAATTGAATATCTTTGAGTCTTATTTCCAAATAATTTGACCTTGAATCAATTGGAGTTTGGAGTAAAAAGTTATTAGCATTTTAGTGAAATAGCACCAGGTTGGACGAATCTCAGTACGGTCGTCCTATCAACCAACAACCCGTCCCTTTGGTCGTTGGTTCTGCCAGTTTCAGGTCTTTTTTTGGTAGTTTGGGGGCTATTTTGGTAAACTCCTATGATTTTAAATCCTAAATGATGTTGTTTTGGGCTTCCTAAAGGTCACTTTAAAGGGATTAATCTTGCCTAAATCCTTACTCTCTCCAAAAGACCGATAATTGGATTTTCTCTCAAGAAAGGAGCTAGGGTTCTTCTTCAAGCTCTTCCAAATCTTCCGTGGGTATTCAAGACAAGTCAATGGATCATCTACCCAGATATGTAGGGTTATGAATGGGGAAAATTCTTCCACCCTCATTCCCAATTTCATTCCAATTCTATAAGTTTCTAAGCATGCCAAGTTAAAATTCTATGGTTTTACCCAATTTTCATGAAATCTTCCATGCTATCTCTATGGGTTTAATCCTCTCATGTTTCAATTGATGTTCTATGTCTATTAGGACAGATTTAACCCTCAATTTACTTCCTAATGCATGATTTTAAGTTTATGAAAATTATGCATGAATTAAAAATTTCAAGCTTATGGGTCCATGATTTCAAGTATGACGAATTATCAAGTATGCATGAATATTTATGAATTCTTAACTTATAATTCAACGATTTCAAAGTTATGAAGTTGATTCAAGGATGTATTATTTTTCATGAAATTCAAGTTCAAGTATCATGGCCAACTCTATGGAACCCTCTTATGAATATTTTTCCACATGTCAAATACGATTATGATTATGATTTAATGTTTCGACTAGCCCATGCAAGTTCAAGTATGTTTTCAAGATAATGATTATAAGCCATGTGCATGTTTATGGGAGTAGTGTCTAACCCTGAGTAGTCTAAGGGTTCAGGCAAACCTCAAGTCGCAGAATTATGTGCCATCATAGGTATATATTCATGTTCAAACCCTAAAGGGATTCACAAGTGATATCACACCTTAATCGTTCCTAGCTTGTCAAGCTTGGGATGGATCTGCCCACTTAAGCAAGATAGAGTATGTGAAGACCATCTTCTACCATCTTAGAGTTTTAAGAAAAATCTCACCCCAAGGCAATAGGCAGAAGTTTTAGTGTTCTCCCTCAAGGCTTGAGTTTTCTCCAATTGCTCAGCTGCAATCAAGGTATGTAAGTGTGACGACCCGAGCCGGGACATCGGATTGAGGCACAGAACCTAGAACCATGAATAACTCAAAGTTAACCCATGGTACATACATAGCATGGCTTAAAGCATAATCAAGAAGAAAATAAAATGAACATGAATAAGAAGAAGACTGAATATCATAAAGTGTATATCAAATGATAACATCACAACACTGAATGTCAAAGCTGAACATACTAGTCTATGTCTGAAAAGACTACTATCTGATGAGATGCTGGGAAAAGTCCCTAACTAACTCCAAGTATAAAACTAAACTGGCACAAAAAGTCTAAATTGATAGATGTCCTCAAATGATGTGGACTCAACCAAAGCAGGGGCTGAACTGGACTGAGATAGGAGAAAGCTATTAGCAAGACTGAGTTGAATCACCAGAACCTATATCATGAGATAATATAGCATAGAGTATGCGGTCAACAGTTGAAATGTACTGAGTATGTAAGGTAACTTTAACATGTTTAGTAAAAGCGTTAGATGAAATCATCCATATAAATCAAGAGATCATGAGGGTAAGGACTGCATGCTGAAAACCATATCTGAGGTGTACATATCATAAGCTGGTTATCATAGCTGAACATAATGACCCAAGATTTAAAAATAGAAATCATATGACTTTTCATATATGAAATCGTAAGTAAAAGCTCATAAATTCATCATTGGGTCAAATCTTCTATAAAGCATAATATCATAAGTCATAAACATGAGTAACTAAAATCATGAGGAATAATGAGAGACTCGTCATAATAGAAACCATCATGATAGAGCTTATGTGATGCTCCAACTATCACACTCAAGTGGGCAGAGCCGTCCAAAATCTTTCCAGGGCTAAGGATGCAAAGAAACCATGATACCGATATCAAGCTGAGCCCATTGGGGCGGGGGAAAACTCTCTTGAGAGGTCCCAAATATATATNTGTATATTTCGTGTTAATTATTACAAAATTTATATTACTACACTATTAACATATTATTTAATATAAATATAAAAATTACAAAGATGCATTGTTATACATAGTTGTAGAGTAGAATGGAACATATAACATAAATATTAGTTTAAATAATTAGCATTTACAAAATTGTATTATGAGTTATTATTGGCTTGTTTTGGCACTAATAAATTGATATCACATTATAGTCGCATTTATTTATTTATAATTGATCGTTTAAAATAAGAAAGACTCGTCAAAATTAGTGAAAGCAGCCACTACTGCTTGCATTAGAGTAGACTGTCTATATCATACTCCTTGGGGTGCAATCTTTCTCCGGATCTTGTTAACACGGGATGCCTTGTACACCAGACTGCCCCTTTTTCAAATTGTATTTTCAAAGTTCTAAAATAAGATTGATTTGTATTATAAACATAATTTTTTTCAACGTATAATTATCTCTTAAAAAGATACTTTCTCAATTTCAAAATAATTGGTGTTTTAGCTCATGCACCTTAAACTACTCATTCCTATAAAAAATATATTTTTTACCCACTTACCCTAATAAATATCTTGAAAAGATGTAACTCTTTAATATTTCTCAATTATATAAAACTTTTGTCCATTTAAAATAAAGGGTAAAATTGAAAGAACATCATTAATGTATTCTTGATTAAGTAAAACATCACTTATTTTGAAACAAAATCAAAAGGTTAAAACACCACTTATTTTAAAATGGAGGGGAGTAAAATCAATGCTTTTAAATTTCTAAAGATCAATATTTTTTATATATTTCAAATAAGGAAAGATTTAATATATAAAATTTAGTTACTTTTAAAATTGTAAATATTTAAAAAAAATCGTTAAGTAACTATTTTGTCAGAAGTGAACTCTATATTTAAAAGGGTAAAAAGTTGAAAGATATTTTACTATGAGGCTTCATACTTTAAATATTTCGTAATAACTTAATTTTAAAAATTTTTATTTTACCCTTTGTAAATTATTTTAACTCAATTTTTTCCCTCTCTCTTAATCTATATCATCTAGTCAAACACCTTCATAAATTAAAACTAAAAACAAGTAGATTTATGTCAAGACCCCAAATGGCGAGTGGTGCAGAACCTGCATCGGCTTCAGCTCGATAGGAGAGAACCCCTTCGACTCAATGTATAAGATAACTCAAATACTCATAAATTTGGATAATAAGAAAATGTTTCAAATTATAAAAAACTTTCCTTTCGAACCATGACTCCCCAAGATCTAATCTAAATAGGCACAAGAGCCATAAAAGAATAATGTGACAATATAAAATGCTTCTTTGCTTAGATACCTTCCGGAGAAGAATGAAACTGATGCTAAGTACTCCATATTAATCATGATACTTCAAACCTACTGCAACCTACACCAAAAGTATGGCAAAATAGTATTGGTACACCACACATACCGGTAGGCATCATCCCGGCCGACCAAGATTGGATTCACATAACAGCATACAATTTTAAATATGCAATCAACTTATATCATAACCCAACAGTTCCTAACCACTTCATTAATTTTTATAACTTGTTAATGATCCTTGAATCTATACTACCACCTTAGCCCTTATTTCAACTCCTATTATTTTCTCTCACCCTGCGGGGCCTTTGTCCTTCTGACGGTCTACATGACAATGACATTTACCCGGCTTCAGCGCCACCCTATTTAGGAAGTAGCCCCGAGCCTCCACTAACCCTACCTCTTTTATTATGCCATATAACATTACTAACACATCTATTTCATTTACCCTTCTATTATCACTAATCAAGTCCGTATCTATTATTTATTGCCTATTTATTTACTCACGGGGTTAACTAACCTCATTAATTTCATACATAAACATAAAGTTAAACTAGAGATCTCCCCGTAAGTTGCTACCATTGTTAAGCCCCGTCACAATCCTCACCCACAAGGACCACTTTGATCAAACATTCAATCATATTACAAATAAATAACTTAAGTACACACAAAGAAACAACAAATCATACCAATGGAGTAAAGTCCTCTACAATCAAATTACATGTACATACCTATCTCTCCACAATTCCACATCACATCTCTACCATAATCATGTCATAGTACCATACATATCGTATTATCATATATTACATTCCAACTATACCTCTCGCACTATACCCAGGAATGTGTTGGTATATCTCGTATCACACTTATATATATGTACATCTTTGTCATTGCAGTCGTATGTATATCATGTGTCATACTGTAAAATCTCTTGTCTCGTAATTATACCTTGAGTAACATATCGGGCACACGTCTCTGTCACATCACTATACACACACATGCCGGAGGTCTTATACTTGCCCTTCCAGTCATGACCTGTAGGGGACTCTAGAAATCCATGTACTATACATAGCCGTATGAAACATTCATCATACCTACCTATGTACTCGTAATACGTACACCGGTCGTATAAACATTTAGTCATACATGTACGTGTACTCCTCATACCGCTCGGGTGCTTACCTCGGGCATGAGCCCTCCTATTCAGTATTCACTCACCAGTTTGATCCTTACCAACTTGCTCGTCAGTTCTCACTTGAGGCACAAGCCTCCCGTATCTCAACAGATGATTTATACTCTCTTCCACTTACCTTCTTTTGCCAGATTTGTTTATCACGGATTCCACCCGTCATTTTGAGAATTATGTCACAATTCAATTTACTAGAAAGATCACGTATTTAACAAGAATTATGCATTACAAGTTATAATTCAATCATGACCTGAGGTCATTTCAAAATCATTCAGTTAATACATCATTTATACCCCAAAGTTCAATCAATGGAGAGCGGCGCCAAGCTCGCGAATTGGGGTTATTTAACGGCGGCATTGCTGCCGCCATCGCGGTCTCGCTACAGTAGTTCCAAGGCCACTACAGTATTGTTCAGCCGATACTCAGGCCAGCTATCCACCTAGATTCCCCTCAAATTGTTTCTTCGCAATCTCACACCTATTATGCATAACTTCATCGATTCATCTCTATAGTCACTTTATCTTCTTCCTCAAGCAATGATAATCAAATTTATACAAACCAAACAAGAATAGTACACAACGCATAAACAAAAGAGAACTTACTAGTCCATTAACTTCAACTCCACTTAATTCATGAGCTACTATTTAAACCATATAATTGAATATAGTCCACCACCCAGCATTTAGTGCATTATATAATTAATGATTCGTAAAGCTAATGATTCAATGATAGAATTCAAAAAAAAGGCTAATCAACAAGCAATGTCCGAAGATCAATATGCATAAAATCATCTCACTCCCATATACACCATTATCTAAATTTATTCCTTTTAAAATATAACCTACAAAATTTCATATCATGGAAATTTCACCACCTTCCATGAGACACTTACTAATTATAATCTATTCAATGATAACTAACTCAAAATATCTCCCTACTCATCAACGGCACATCAAGTATATGCATATATATTTTTTGCTAATCAAAGTCTAACACGAAGGTGAGTAAGCAATAGCCTATCTGGGCCTTAAGATATCAATCGAAAAATTCCCCATTGCAAGCTTGCCTCAAGTTAGAGTTTTTGTAGAAAAATTATCATGACAAAGAAATTTGAAGTCACTTCCTTCTCTAGCCTCCTTGTTTCTCTTCTTGTTTCAAATCCTACTTTCTGTTTTCTGGGCGTTTTCTTAGCATCCCTTATTGAAATAGGTTTTAAAATCCTAAGCCCAGGATAAATTTGCTGAACTTTGTCCGCGTCACCCATTGCAATGAGGTATACGATGCAGCAATGTAGTATAGCAGTTAGTCCTGCCTGGGCCTCGATTTTAGCAGCTTATTAGAAATCATTCATCGCATAATCTTTTAATTAAGGACTTCACCTAGGCTTGCAAAAATTTTAAATTCACTGTGCTTAGGTCATCGGGGTGCTATGACGATCGATCGGAGTCATTATAAATTTAACTAAAAGGGTGAATAACAAGAGCATTCGATTAGTGAAACAACTTAGAATTGTGTTTTGTGTTTCTATATTTTCTTTTCTTTTTACTTTGATTACATAATTTATTTTCAAAAGAAGAAGAAAAGGAATTCAACATATTAATGTATAATAAAATTACACTCTTTAATTTATTTCCGCGTATAAAGTAATTTAAAAAGTTGTGACGAATAATTAGTAAATTTAATAAATAAAGGATTGATATAAGCTAACAAGGTATAAAATTAACTTACTATTAAGAAGAAGAAGAAGTAGAAGAGTACTTTTCAAAGTTTACCAATCAAAATCTCCTTTGCTTTGCTAAGAGAATGTTCTAAAGCTAAGAAAGGAAACAATAATGTGATATGCTCTGCTCTCTCTAGTACATGGCTACTTTATCTAAACTATTTATATCATAAAAATGCAGCATCTTCTATCTCTTTTTTTGGTCTTTGAACAATTTTACCGGCGAGCATCATTTACGATCAGCGGAACCACTGAAGGTCGTGCGGTTCTGGTCGGGAACCAGGTATATTATCGAGCGACCACTCCAACTCCAGTGAATATCGGCGGTTCATCCAGCCGTTGATCTTAATTCGTGAACCTGCGGGTCTTTGATCTTCATTCGAGAGCTCAGTGTCTTTCGGCGACTATACCGGCGAGTCGCCATTGGCAACTTGTGGTTTGCCGGTGGAATTTTCTCAGGCCGGTGATAATCGGCCTTTGACTGGCATTTCATCGGTTTTAATCGGTGGACCGCCGATTTGTTCTCACTTCCTTCTTTTTGCTCCATTTTTGCTATTTTCTACATATTTAGGCATATGTACACAATAAAAGTAAAAAGGGCATAAAATCCATAAATCAACTCCAAAAATTAAGTAAAAACTCAAGCTTAAGAGCAATGAGTTATTAGTACAACTCATCAAACCCCCATACTTGAACCATTCGTTTCCTCAAACAATATAAAATTCTCATTCATTAAAAACTATGCCACTTCTACAAAAAATTAAACATCGCCAATCACCTGAACTATGACAACCCAAAAAAAATGCTCTACGCTCACCAATCACCTGTTCACGCTTCAGTCTAGTGAAATTTGGCTACTTTCTGAGTTAAGGTCAAAGGTACTGATAAAATAGAAAACCCCTCTACAAATCTTTTATAATACCCAACTAACCCCGGAAACTACGTACCTCAATTGGAATTGTGGGTGCAGGCCGAGTCTCTCGCCTCAATCTTTTGTAAATCTACTTGAACACTAGCATCGACACAACATGACCCAAAAGGCTACAGAATTTAACCAGAACTCGCACTTAGAAAATTTTGCATATAACTAGCGTCCCTGAGAATCTAGGCATTGTTCCTGGATGACTCGTGTGCATACGAGCGAGAATATGGTGTATTAAATGAATACTATCACAAATAAATCCAGATATAGCGAAAGATTTACTCATCAGATCCATGAACACTGTTGGAGGATTCGTCAACCCAAAAGGAACATAACTAGGAATTCAAAGTGGACGTACCTGGTCTGAAAGCCATTTAGAATATCTTTCTCCCGAACCCACACTGATGATACCTAGACCTTAAGTCGATCGTAGAGAAATGCTTTGCCCCTTGTAGTTGATCGGATGATCATCTATCCTGGGAAGCGGGTACTTATTCTTAACAGTGACTTCATTTAACTATCAGTAATCTATACACATGCGGAGGAGCCATCTTTCTTTCATACAAACAAGCTGGCGCACCCCACAGGTGAAATGCTCGGCCTTATAAAGCCTTTATCTAACAGATCTTTCAGTTGTTCCTTCAATTCTTTGAGCTAAGCATGAATTATTCGGTATGGAGGGATGGATATAGGTTGAGTACCTGGTAAAAGGTCGATAGCAAAATTGATTTCTCGTGCAGGGGAATACCAAGAAGTTCATCTAGGAACATATCTAGGAAATTCATTGGTTCTTGGAATGGGTGAAGAGTCGAGGATTCTTCTTGGACATTCTAAACTCGACAATATAATAGATACAACCCTTTGCTATCAACTTTCTTGCCTGAAAGATAGGATATAAACCTACCTTTTGGCGTGGCTGCATTGCCTTGCCACTCCTGTACCTCCTAGAAAGTGGAATTGGAAAGTCTTGGTCCAACATTCAACATTGGCATAACATGGTGCTAGCCAATCCATAACCATAATTGCATCAAAATCAATCATGTCTAACCCTACTAAATCTGCTTGAAGTTTGGCGACCAACAACCTCTACTGTGCATCCCCGATAGATCCTTTTAGGTATAATAGAATCATCGATGGGCATTGACACTGAAAAGGGTCACTGAAGTAATTCTGGCATTATATCGAACTTTCGTGCCACTAATGGTGTAACATAAGACAAGATGGAACTTTGGGTCTATCAAAATATAAAGTGAATGAGAACAAGTTTGTCCATCATACCTATCCCAACATCCGGCGGCGACTATGACTCCTTTCACCTCGGTAAAGCATAAGTGTGATCCGGAACGGTGCCTGAACTCGATGCCCACGACCTTCCTCGGCCTCTATCGGGTGGAGTTGAGGGCCTACGCACTGTTGGAAGTCTTGGGGCATTGACCATCTGAGATCTTTCTTGTTGGTCTCGTCCTCGACCCCTAGTTGGATAGTCCCTCATCATGTGACCCTATTGTCCATAGGTGTAACACACAGTAGAACCATACTTGCATGCCCCAAGGTGACATTGACTGCAAATAGGGGAAGGTGGCACGGTGAGTCTACTCTATTCAGACCCTCTCTTCTATTACAAACTGGTAGTTGTGATCTTTCGGAGTGGGTCTGTTTGTCACAGACGACCGGGTCACCACACCTGTTGCTATTGTGGAGGTAGGGGTACAAGATTTGGCCTGTTTTGATAATTGACCTGGTTTCACCTGAGACTCTTCTGAGTGTCACTAGGTCTAGCCACAACGGTGCTTCTCTGATTTACCCTTTCTATCCTCCATTTTGTTGCTACACGATGTCCTCAATATTCTAAGCAAATGCCTGAATACGGGCGATATCCATATCCTCCCACAAAGTGGTCGTAATACAAGTCTCTACATACTCTGGAAGCATCCCCATAATGAATCGTGCACCACTGGCTGGCATAGTGTCTACGAAAGCCCCAGTGCATATCGGGCCAAGTCAAATCTCGCCACGTACTCTTGAACACTTCATGGGAACAGCTCAGGATGCAAAAATGCGATCTAGCCAAGCTCATCTCAGATTTCTCGGTGAAAATAGTGGTCAAGGAAGGCCTCACGAGCGAGGAACACTCGGACCCTCGAACTACCAAGTCACCTAAAAGATTCAACAACCTTGGATGCCCTTTGGCGTGACTGTGACCATCATTTTGAGCTAACATGAAGATAGTGCTCCTAACCTCCTGATTCGATGGAACGGTATAGGAGAGCTGCTGGAGGTGGTGCCCGACACATCTACGCTCTGGATGGCTCTTGGCGTGGCACGAGTCTTTGGGGAGACCGAGATGAAGTCTGCCCCGTCGCCCTCGGAATCGGGTAGCTCGACTTGGGTACCGTACTAGTGCCTTCTCTTGTTGCAGCGTCAACTTCCTGCAGGTTGTGATGCATCACGTGTCCGAAATTTCTCTCGTAGACAAGTAGTTTGTAGTAATCTTAGGTGCTCAATCCTATACAGCACAGCTCTATAGAACAATTTGAAAGAGAAAGAAGAGTAACCACCTAAATTGCCTCACAGCCTCTTGCCTATAGAGATATTTGTGCACAACATATCTATAAACAAGACATTCACTGTGAGGCTTGCAAACTCCCTGGGATACGATCTACTCTGATACCAAGTTTGACACGCCTGGCAGAACATGACTGGCACTAGTTCCATGTTTTGAAATCTAGCCGGCACAGTATGCCGTTTGGTGCGATCCTACAACTCATCTCAAGAAACTAACAGGCTATATCTCGTCTTTAAACACAACCTCCAGCCGACAAGGCCTTATATACACCTGTAAAGAAAATAGCTAACCAGTAAAAGGCAAATAAAGGAAATCCTATGCAGGCCGACAAGACCATCATGCTCTAGTTGTATTTGAAATGAAAATCAAACAACTATAACATACTATAGTACGACAAGGCCACTATCTAGCAGCTAAACAAGGCCCCACATGACACACACTTTAGAACTAAAAACATATATAGGCCCCACACAGCCAACAACAAACTAACCACATGATACTGTAAAATCTGCAGGCCTTTAGGAGTGGAGATAATGATCGAGAGGGCCCCGACCACCATAAAAATTTGTACAATCAAAAAGAGTAAACCTTCTAACTATTAGCTCCGGAAGAAGCGAGTCGACTGCCTTTGGTAATTCTAGATGAAAGTTAAGAAGGTCCTAATCCACATCTATCCGCACTTGCAGGAAAGTAATGCAGCGCCCCTGAAGAGGGCGTCGGTACAATATGTTTCGAATATGTAACACGATACGAAAAATGAATAAAACTTAAGATGAAACTGTTAACTGAGTGAAGGGATCAAAGGTATAACCTGAATAGCAACTTCCTGCTGCCTAATGTAACAGTAAATAGTGCAAACAAGAACCTCACCTGGCCCCCATAAGCCTGGAAGGTACAATCAGCACGAAATAACCCACTCGGGGCCCCCATGTAAGCCTTGTGAGCACACTTCAATCTCTATATACCCCTAACAAGGTCAAAATGAGTCAACTAATAATTATAGCCATCCTACCAGTCCCTTGACTCTACAACTAGCCCGATCATCCCCTGAACTATAGTTGTATCTGAGTCTAATGGACTCCTGTTGTCTATACCTAGGGCACCGAGGCTTGGCCGGTGTGGTGCGTCGGCATAAAAATAGTTCAACCATGGAATGGACTGTATAAGTTCCTCGGGCCTCATCTTCATCACTCACGGATGGCATACCGCTCCTTGGAGCGACGTCATATAGCCTCTGGAGGGCAACAACACAGCTAGTAACATTGGGTTGGTCACGAGTATACGAGGCAAAGTCAATCCCAAACTTAACATAACTCTTGGAGTCTCATCTAACAACAATAACTATTCACAATAACAAACTTCTGGCTCTCTTACTAGGATTCAAACTGTATTACAGTACTTATAGAAACTAACTTGCGAAGGAATTCGCCTTAACATACCTTGATCACCGATTCCTGATTAATTTGAGTGGTTTAGTTTTGAATTCAATGGCTCTTTCCAATACATAGCAGTATTACTAGGAAAAAAGGACCAATTTCAATACCACATTTGGCCAAAATGATAACTTTTAATACTAATATTAATAATACTTCAACTTCGCAGAATACGGCTGAAAACCTATAATTTTTAGGATTTAAAAGGAGAAATGCTTACTTGATGGCTTGTGATCGTTTAGGAATCAATTTGGAGCAATTCTCAGTTTTTTCTCGAGGGGTTACGATTTTCCAGCGAATTTCAAAAATTAACTCCTTGATAATGCTCCCTGCAGGCTTAGAACTCGATACCTAAAGTTAAATTGAATTTGTACCACGTTTAGCAGCATAATCGGAAGAAATTTGGATGAAGAAAATTGCGTTTCTCTTCTCTAGATGAAGGCTTCACTTTGGATACATATCAAATGAACAAGGTGCTACATATATATATATATATATACACTTTGGGCCGATGGACGGGGTCTGTGTCACGGACCCCATCGCTCCATATTACGGGCGTGTCATGGAGCCCATCGTGGAGGAGAGGTCCGTGACACATTTGCATTCACCTTCAAGTCTGCTTCCCCTACTATTTTGATTCCGTGCTCGTTTGACCTCTCTTCAAGCCATTTCTGCATTGTGCGTCGTACTCTAAAATTCTTAACTTACGTAGAATATGCCAAACTAAACAATAGAAACTTACGAGGTGTAACATCTTTATACCCTCTTTATATCAATCTTTTTTATAGTATTAATCTTTGTAACCTATGATACGTATGAGAATTAATTTACATCATTAATATTCTTCGACCATATTATTCAAACTATTCTTCTCATATATATATATATATATATATATATGATAGTCTTATTTCTTGAGATACAAAGAAAGAGATAAAGAAAGTTTTCTTCCTACTTTCTAAGTTGCTGAGTTTCTATCAATCTAAGATTTTGTTAGATTTTGGATCCTAGTTTATCTTTGGAAGAACTTGTTGAATCATGGGGATACACCTACATCCCGGTGAAATATGCTTAAGAGCAGTGTCTTTGACACACCTCAAACTATGAGAATTTTCATGTTTTATAATATTTTCTCAACAGTTGATACTTCTACATGACAATTTCATAACTGGTCCATCTGTGAAGGCCAAATTTCTGTCTCTAATTAATATTAAGGTGAATGAATTAAGGGTGAAAAAAAGTTTCCAAAAATAATAAAAAAGTGATACAAGTCTTAATTATTGAATATGACAATTTAAGATTGCTGTAAATGACACTGATGTGCTATGGATTTAGCACTTCTGACGCTGAAAACTAAGAAAATAGCATGGGCTTGGGTGTATTGTGTGGATATGAGGCACTTTTCCTTTTATTAAAGGATAAATGGGCGTTGGAACAATAATTGAAAAAAGAAAGCTAAAAGTGTGTAAAAAAGGGCAAAAAGTGAAGTCCACAGTACGATCCATAGGATGGACCTACGAGTCGTGCGAGGGCCTTGATAGAAGCTGAAGTTTAACCTGGAAGGCCCCAGTCCCTTGAGACTTGTCACAGATCGTACTACGACGGTACGAGTCGTGGTAAGCCGATCATGATGAAATCCGGAATAATTGCATAGGAGGCGATTCTCAGTAAGAGAGTACCCTACGACCCGTGAGATGAAGGTTCAGAATTAGCACCATACGAGTCGTGGTGAAGTTCAAACAAAGTTCAAAGTATAAGGATCAAGCCACGAGGTACAATGTACGAGTCGTAAGATGTAGTTACGAATCATACCTTAGCTAACACTTAGCCAAAATTCAGCCAACACTTCAAGCCACGAGTCGTACCATGGTCAGTGAAGACCCTACGAGTAGTAGGGCTGTGATGGGCTCGGCGATAAAATGGAAAGCACTCCTGTTAGTTTAGGAAAGGATTCTTTTGTCTCTATAAATACGTTTTTATGTTTTATTTTGTAGAGGATGACTAATAGACTTAATTTTAGTAGGAAAACATTGTAGTAAACAATTTTTACATCACTAAAAGTGAGAATTAAGTTGGTTCAACCTTGTGATGAACCTTTTCTTGAACTCATATTGTTCTTGCTACTTTTTATTCAAGATTTCGTGGATTAATTGAAGGAATCATTTTTCTCAATCATCTTTGTAAGTATTGTTTTATGGCTTCAATCATGAACATAATTCACAACATTGCAACTATGAGAGTCTAAAACCTCCATAGCTAGGGTTATGGGAACCATGGTGGATTAACAAGTTAGAGTTTCTAAAGTGATTCTAAAACCAATACTAATTACTTATATTGTAGTTTCTTCATCTTTAATGATTCTTAGCGGTGCACAACGTTAGGAAGTGCCTAAAATTCTTCTTGCTTTGGTCGAAGAGGTTGAGATTTAGGAAAAGAGAAATTTTCATGAGCCTTGATCTTGATGATCATTGTATTAACTTGAGTTGTGGTCGCGGATAGTTATATCTGGAACTTAGTGATAGCAGGTTGGTTGCAAAACTCATAAGACTTGGTCGAGCAATTGAGGATAGTCATTCAAGAAGGATTGGTCGATCGTTTGAATGAACCTAGGATTATCGAGTTCTGTAAGTATGTATTGGTAAAGATCGCAAGTGTATACCCAAAGCCATTATGAGCCATAGAGACACAAACCTAGTTATCCTTTAATTATTGATTTGAAAATATAATCTTGACTGCTATTTATTTCTATATTTTTATTAGAATCCCCCATTGTGAAGTAATTACCATACAGGTTCATCTACCAGTTTACATGTCTGGATCTTTCATATTCCTGTGGGACGACCCCAACCTCTAAGTTGGGTTCTTTATTGACAAATCCGCTTCATACTTCAATTGGGAAGTGTGGTTTGAGTTATCAAAAGTGGGCGCCGTTGCCGGGAATACGGCTAAGACTAGGTTATTAGCTTGTATTTGAATTGTTGATAGTTACTTTACTCTTGACATTTTCTTTTCTGTGTTTTTCTTTGTGACATCCTTGAGTTTTCATCTGGATAAACCCTCCTCGGACATCCAAAGATGGAACATGATCAGCTGCCAACTTAGTAGAAGGAATTGTGACTAATGATACTTTGGCAGCTATGATAATGAATTATGGAGATAATGGAAGCCCAGAATACATAAGAGCAGTTTAATGCCTTAAATGGGATAGGGTCATAAGCTTGACCAAAAGCTAGAAGCGGATTTAAGGAGCCGTTCAACACCACCGGCCAAACCATCTGTGGGAGGTACCACCTATCCTTAACGCTGGAAAGCACTACCTCCACATCTCAAGTATGCATTCCTTGGAGAAAACAGCTTACCTTGCCGGTTATAGTTATGACAGCCTTATCCGATGAGCGGAGTGGAAGATGTAGTCAACATATTGAAAAAGATACAAGAAGGCAATCGGATGGACCATAGCTGATATCATCGGAATCCCACTAGGAATATGCACCCATAAAATCAGCTGGAAAAATTCCTAAGCCGAAGCGTTGTATGATGTCCATATTTTCATACATGGTTGGAAGACACCGTGATAGTATTTATGGATGATTTCTCGATTGTAGGTAAGTCATTCGAGTCACGCCTTGATCATCACAGGAAAAGTATAAAAAAGATGTGAGAAACCAATCTGGTCCTAAATTGGGAAAAATGTCATTTCATGGTTAAAGAGGAATATTTTGGGCCATAAAGCCTCGGGAAAGGGGATCAGAAGTGGACAAGGCGAAAATTGAAGTTACTCTCAATATTGCCACCCCTATTTCCATCAAAGGTGTCGAGCTCAGGCATGCGAGTTCTGCCGGCGCTTTATCAAGGATTTTTCCAAAATAGCACAGCCATTGTGCAAATTATTGTAGAAAGAGGCAAAGTTTGTATTTGATGAGGCATGTCTAAAGGCTTTTGAGTGCTAAAGAAAGCTCACCCTTTGTCCTATCATCATAGCTCCGGATTGGTTTCTCCCCTTTGAGGTAATGTGTGACTCTAGTGAGGTGTTGCTCTAGAAATGCTGTTTTTATAGATTAAAAGGGAGAGAAAAATCTTTCATCCAATCTGTGCAGCTAGCAAGACACTTAATACAGCCCAAAAAAATTATACGATCATGAAGCGAGGAACTATTGGCAATGGTATTTGCATTTCAAAATTTTCGAGCATACTTGCTCAGAACCAAGGTGATCATTCACACATACCATGTTGCATTAAGGTAACTGATGCCTAAAAAAGATGCCAAACCTAGATTAATTCGATGGGTACTCTTGCTCCAAGAATTTGTATTTGAAGTAAAGATAGAAAGGAGCAGAGAGAACTAGGTGGCGGATCATTTATCCAGACTTGAGGCTGAAGCAAAGGGTAGCTGGAGGTTGAGATCAATGATGCATTCCAAGACGAGCGAGTATTAGCTTCATCACAGGACTTGATCCCCTTGGTTGCTGAGATAGCTAACTACTTAGTTAGCGACATGTGCAGCGGACATGACCCCTCACCAGAAGAAGAAGGTCTTATTTGATGTCGACGGTATTCTTTGGGATGAGCCATATTTATTCCACATTTGCGCAGATGGGATCATTCGTAGGTGTGTCCCAGAAGTGGATATGTTGAGCATTATGGAGGTATGTCATTCATCTCCTATAGGGGGCATCATAGTGGCACCCCGAACAGCACATAAAATTTTGCAATGCAGTATTGCTGGCCCAACTATTCATCAAGATGCATACGACCTTGCCAAGTCATGCGATCAGTGTCAAAGGCAAGGCAATATTACCCGTAAGCATGAGTTGCCATTAACCCCAATTTTAGAGGTAGAACTATTTGATGTGTAGGGCATTGACTTCATGGGCCCATTCATTAGCTCATATGGGATGAAGTACATTACGGTGAGTTTGTGGATTATGTATCAAAATGGGTGGAGGTTGTTTCATTTGCCAAACAATAAAGGCAAAGTGTTAAAACATTCCTTAAAAGCATATCTTTTCAGGTTTGGCACTCCCAGAGCAATAATCGGCGATGGTGGATCATATTTCTGCAATCACCTATTCAAAACTTTACTGGAGAAGTACGGTGTCAAGCCTGAGTAGCCACACCGCACCACCCTTAGTCGAGTGGGTAGGTATAAGTTTCTAATAGGAAATAAAGACCATTAGCGGAACGGTGAAATACGAGTAGAACGGATTGGGCCAGGAAGCTCAGTGATACACTATGGGCTTATCGGACTGCATATAAAACTCCCATTGTCTCATCACGTTACCAACTAGTTTATGGCAAATCATGCCACTTAGTTGAATTAGAGCATAAGGCATTGTGAGCCTTAAAGATAAATATGAATTGGAATGATGCTGCCAAGCTAAGATTGAACCAGCTCAATGAATTGGATGAATTTTGACTTAAGGCATATGAGAGTGTAGCCATTTATAAATAACGAATGAAGATTTATCATGACAAAAAGATCACAAGAACGGAGTTTAGTCCGGGCGATATGGTATTGTTGTTTAACTCAAGACTCCGGTTACACCCTGGGAAGTTGAAATCTAGATAGATTGGACCTTTACAGAGTGGTTCAAGTGTCTCCATATGGTGCAGTGGAACTTGAAAATAAGAAGAGGGTAAAAGGTTCAAAGTAAATGGGCAAAGAATAAAGCTATCGGGAGATGAAAATGAATTGAAAAAGTGGAAATATACCTTGATGATACATGAGAAGTCACAGAAGTAACGTCGTGTCGCGACATTAAATTGGAAACGTTGCATGGGAGGCAGCCCATGAGGAGGTGAAGTCTAAGTAGCCACAGGTATGTCCTTCTCCCTACATGCTTATATTTTATGCTTCGAGACGAAGCTCATTTTTTAAAAGGAGGGGTACTTATATTTTTGGGATTTTTAATTTGTTTGAGGTTTTTCTTGCCGTGTTTCTTTTCCATCAGGCATGCTATCTAGTAGAATCGGCATGTGTTAGGATTTTTTTGTTTTCAGTCGTGATTTTTGTTTGATTAGAAGTAAGTTAGGAATACTCGGCCAATGGATATGCACTAGTTTTGTTGTTTTGAGAAAAAATTGACCCTGCTTAAAAAAAATCTATGTATTTGCGACAACATGCATGATTTCTGTTGATCATTCTTTAGTATTTATTTATTAATAGTGCTAGTCTTGTTATGAACCGGACGGGGTAAAGTAAAATAGTTCATGTACCATGTGTCAGTGAGGTCTTAGTATTTATTGCGGTATGTTGTTGAAGATCTAGAACTTTCCTGGTTGGTCTCTGCATAGGTTAAGGATGGTTGGTTAGGAGTCCCTTTTAGCTCACTTTTTAGCCTATATTTCCCTACCAAAGTTTCATGAATCCCTTGATCCCAAGTTTGAGCCTTAATAGACCATATTTCTTTGATTTACAGCACCAACCATACCCATTTATTTATAATGAACTTGTTTGACCCTAGTCCTTCCTTAGATATTGTGAACCTCAACATATGCAAAATGCTTAAGTTGGGGAGTGGCTAAATGAGGGTGCATATGGTAGGAGCAGGAGAAAGGAAAGAAATAAAAAAGAGGAAATATGGGAAAAATAAGGTGTGGTGAGGTGAAAAAATAAAAAGTGAAAATTTGAGAATATTGAAAATAAAATTCAAGAGGCTTGAAATTGTTGAAAATGTGAAAAATCCTCACCCATGAAAATATTCTTTAAATGGAAAAAGGAAAGAAAAAGACAAAAAGAATGAAGGGTTAAATAGTAAAATGGTGTAGCCAATGGATGCGATGCCAAGGAAGGGATAGTCACTCATAAAATCTTTCATCTTTATCATGTCCAGTCCTCAGCCTACATTACAAGTCATATAGTGATCTAAATTGACCATCTGACAAACCAAAGCAGAGAAAATAAGGGCAACCCTATGGTATCTGATTCATAATACTTGCATTTCTTTGAGAGAGTGAGTGCTTCATTTTCCTAGTCCCATGTTTCATTTGATACTTCATGCTATAATTAGAGGACTTCATTTTTTGTGAGGGTACATAGATTATGTTTTCTTTTACCATTGGTCTATATGAAAAACATAGGTGATGAATTGATTGCTTGTTGGTAGTTAGATGACATGTCTTGATCCCTAAATATGATGTTTTGATGTTGCTTGCAATACATTAGCTGATGATGTTTCGGGAGGAAGGGTCAATAGAGTTTGTACATAGAGTGCATAAATTTGTTTGAGTTTTGGTTGTAGTATCTTAAGTTTATTTTCTAGTTGAGCGTCATGTTTAGTTTTTCTTTTTCTTTGCATGAGGACATGCAAAGTCTTAAGTTGAGGCGTTGTAGATTTAGCACTATTGACGCTCCAAAAAAAGAAAATGAGCGTGGACTTAGGTGTATTTATGTGGATGTGAGGCATTTTTCCTTTGATTACAGGATAAATGGGTGTTAGAATAATAAATTACAAAGAAAGCTAAGTGTGCAAAAAAAGGGCAAAATTGCAGTCCACCGGTACGATCTAGGATGGACCTACGAGAGTCAAATCTTGGGGCCTTCAAACAAGAAAATTTGAAAGTTTAACCTAGAAGCTGATCATAGGACTTGTCACAGATCGTACTATGATGGTACGAGTTGTGGTAAGCCAGTCATGATGAAATCCAGAAGAATTACACAGAAGGCTGATTCTCAATGCAGTACCCTAGGACCCTTGAGATGAAGGTACGAGTCGTGCCACGCCCACGGTCATGGTGAAGTTGAGACCAGTTCAAAGTATCGGGGATCAAGCCACGCGGGTGCAATGTACGAGTCGTAGGATGTAGGTACGGATCGTATCTTTGCCCAATGCGCCAAAATTCAGCAACATGAAGCCACAAGTCGATGCCATGTATGTGAGAAGCTCCTACGAGTCGTAGGAGGACCCGTGACGAGCTCGACGACAGATATGCTTGTTGAAAGCTTAGGAAAGGATTGCTTGTGTCTCTATAAAATATGTTTTATGTTTTATTTGTCATAGAGGACGATAATAGGAGCTTAATTTTAGTAGGAGAAAACATTGTATTAAGCAATTTTTACATCATTGAAAGTGAGAATTGCGTTGGTTCAACCTTGTATTGAACCTTTTCTTGAACTCATATTGTTCTTGCTACTTGTTATTCAAGATTTCATGGATTAATTGAAGGAATCATTTTTTCTCAATCATCTTTGTAAGTATTGTTTTATGTCTCCAATCATGAACATAATTCACAACCTTGCAACTATGAGAGACTAAAACCTCCATAGTTAGGGTTGTAGGACCATGGTGGATTAACAAGTTAAGTTGCACAAGGTGATTCTAAAGCCAATACTAATTACTTATATTGTAGTCTCTTCATCTTTAATGACTTTTAGCGGTGTGCAGCAGTGGAAGTGCCTGAATTCATTACTTGCTTTGGTCGAAGAGGTAGAGACTTTGGAAAAGAGAATTACAGGCCTTGATCTTGATGATCATTGTATTAACTTGAGTTGTGGTCGCAGGATAGTTATATATGGAACTTAGTGATGTAGGTTAGTTTGAAAAACTCATGAGACTTGGTTAAGTAATTGAGGATAGTCATTCAATAGGGATTGGTCGATCGTTTGAATGAACCTAAGTTATCGGTTCTGTAAGTAAGTATTGGTAAAGATCACGAGTGTATACCCAAAGCCATTATGAACCCATGGGGAACACAAACCCTAGTTATCCTTTAATTATTGATTTGCAAATATAATCTTGACTGTTGTTTATTTTTAGATTTTTATTAGAATTCCCCCATTGTGAAGTAATTATCGCACGAGTTTATCTACCGGATGTAATCTAGATCTTTCATATTCCTGTGGATGGAGCCCCATCCTCTAAGGCCGGGTTCTTTATTGACAACGTCCGCTTCATACTTGAGTTGAAGTGTGGTTTGAGCGTTATTAGGCACTAATTTAAAATCCTCAAATTTTGTTATTTACACGAAACCTCTATCTCCAGTACCTCTGTTCACCCCCTTCCTCCCACTCCCACCCCACTCCCTCTGCCTCATCCATCCCCTACCCCCTTCCCCATTGTCATCACTTCCCCACCTCCTCCGTTATCACTTTCTTCACCACCATCACTACCAGTGTCTCTCTCTCTTCTGTATAATTATCACCACCATCTTTATCATTATTACTACCCCTTCATTCTTTATTACCACATACCACCATTTTCTCCTCCACCTTTCTTTTTCTAACTTTCTATCATTTCACCTTCTACTAGAAAATTAAACAATTATTGAAATTCTTGCAACAACTTTAATAATTGTTTGAGTTGTTGCAATAACTAAATGTGAGTTATTGCAACAACGTTAATAATTATTTGAGTTGTTGCAACAACTATGTTGAGATTGTTTCTACAGCTTCGGCCGATTCTTACCCAATAACTTCAATAGTATTACAATAATTTTAATAATTGTTTGAATTATTGCAATAGATCAAACAATTATTGAAGTTATTTACAACAATTACAATAGTTGTTACCTTGATCAAACAAGCATTGAAGTTGTTGTAATAATCTCAACATAGTTAATACAACAACTTCATAGTTTAGTTTCTCTGAGAATTTTCAATGGCTTAAAAAAGATATATATTCTCAAACTCACGACTAGAGAAAAAAATATCATAAAAATAAGAGGAAAAAAATAAGAAGAATTATTCAATAAAAAAATAACACAACGGCGGCAACAATGATGGTGGCAACAAGAAATTGTGGCAATGATGGTGGCGACAATGGCGACATAGATGGAGGAGGAGGAAGGAAGGAGGAGGAGGGAGGAAAGAAAGAGGAAGAAGAGAGGAAGAAGAAGAAGAAGAAGAGAAGAGAAGAAGAAGAAGAAGAAGGGAGGAGAGGAGGGAGGAAATGCGAGAGAGAAGAGAAAGAAGAAGAAAAATATGAAAAAATTAAAAAAACTAAAAAAAATAAAAAAAATAAAAAAAATATGAAATTTAAAATTTATGAGTTTTTAAGCTTTTAAAAAGTTTTTAAAAAGTTATTAAAATTTTAGTTTACACCCTAAAGTTTTTAATCACTCTAATCAGATTTACTTTTTAGTTAATGATAGTTAACCAAGTCAACGCCACCTTTTTTAAATTTCAAACTTAATTGTCATCTCCCACTAAATTTTCTATTAATATTATACATACTGAAATAACGTGCGAAGTTGTCAATGGAGGACTAGGTCGCTTGTTTCTATTAAATATTATTAAGAGAAATTTACATAAATGACATATTTTTTATCGAAAATAAGTTTTTATAGCTAATATTTTTATTATTTATAATTTATGGCCAATATGGGATGTATTCATTTGAAAAGTTACGGTATTTTATGTTTGAATATAAATATACTAGTGTATGTTGAATTAAATATGGAATACTATCTTTTTAAAATGACAAATTACAAAATCATGTTAGAATTAATACATGATTTTCCATATATACATATATATATATATATATATCCTCTCTTTTCTCTCTCTCCTCCTCTCTCTTTGCCCTCTCTCGCCTCTCTCTCTCCCTCTTTCTTTTTCTTCTCTCTCTCTTTCCCCCTCTCTCCCTCTTTATATTCTGTATTCTCAGCTCTCTGTATTTATATTTTCACTCTTTTCTATTTGTACTTTTATATTTTTGAGATATTAGACAACTGTATTTATTGTATTTATACATGCATTTAGGTTGTATATCTATCTCTTTGTATGATTATTTTCACTTTTCTCTTTGTATTTTTATATTTTTTGAGATGTTAGACGACTGTATTTTGTTGTATGATTATTTTCACTTTTCTCTTTGTATTTTTATATTTTTTGAGATGTTAGACGACTGTATTTGTTGTATTAGTACGTGCATTAGGTTGTATCCATTTTCTCTAATTTAGCTTGTATTCATTCACTCTTGTATCACGTGTATTTATTTGCTCTTATATCAATTGTATCATTCGTGATACAAAAAATATAAAAAAAATAACAAAGAAGAGAGAGATGGAGAGGGAGAAAGAGAAAACGAGGGAGAGAGAGGGGTAGAGGAGAAAGAGAGAGAATGATAGAAATAACACAGAATGAGAGAGGGGAGACAGAGGCAGCAAGAGAAAGATAGAAGAGAGAGGTGAGGGAGAAAGGGAGGAGAGAGGCGAGCAATATTAGAGAGGGATTTCTTCTTTATTTGTCAGTAAATATAAAAAAAATTCAAAAGTTGAAAGTATATCTAATATAATCGTAATTATGTAAAACTATAGCTATGTATTATAAATATTTTCATATAATTTCTATATTATAGAATTTTTTATATCATTAATTAGAGTATATTTTCTAACATCGATCATGCATGCACTACAACTTATGTAAATAGGAAGGCAAAATCGTTGGGTCCAAAAGTCATCCATGTTGGGATTGAAATAATCAGGGCATCATTCGAAAGCTAATAATTATAAATCTTGATGGCGATAAATCAGACGACAAATAAAACTATATTAAAAATAAGCATAAAGTTTAATATGATTTGGTCAAGTGACCTACATATTGAAAAACTAATATAAAAACATAAAATCATTGATAGAATAAACWCCCCCTAAACAAGACTCTTTAAATAGTACATTAYGAATGYTATTRTATTTTGTATGARAAGAAAAGTTCTTCTATTTATGAAAATATGGATCTTCTTCTCCAAGAAAATGATASCTTTAGAAGAGTTCTTTTCTACCAAGAAAACCTTGTGTCAATAAAAGCTTTTCGAAGTAAAACACAATAATGGTAGAATCCAATAAGGTAGAAAATTTATGACAAATCCTAACAAATCTCCCCTTAGCCTGAATTTTCTGGTAAAATAATTTTTATCTTCATTCTTCACATAATCTTCATTACTGCTGCTTGCCATGGTTAAAATTTTGAAATGGGTTAAAAATTAGAGTCTTGTGCGTTAAAAATAAGCATGGATTGAAATTGAAGCCATGTGCATTAACAGTGAGCAGGGGTTGAGAGTGGAGCTCGTGTAGTAAAAGTAAGCACGAGTTGAAATTGGAGACCAAACATTAAAAGTTAGCAAGGGGTTGAAATTTGAAGCCCATGCGTTAAAGTAAGCATGGGTTGAAAATTAATTTTGGTTTTTAAAGATGGAGCAGCAAGATTGGTGAAAATATAATTGAAACATTATTTCCACATGTAGACTTCAGATCTTTTTTTCTTGATAAAAATCTTTATTATCGTGAAATTGGTTGCAACTTATTTGAACCTGTCTTCAACCTCGATGAACTGTTGGTTGAACCATTGGCGAAATCATTAGCTCTGATATCACTTGTTGGGATCGAAATAATTAGGGCGTCATGCGAAAGCTAATAATTACAAATCTTGATGGCAATAAGTCAAACGACAAACAAAACTATACAAAAAAAAGCATAATGTTTAATATGATTTGGTCAAGTGACCTACATATTGAAAAACTAATATAAAAAAAATAAAATTATTGAGAAAATAATCTCCCCCCTAAACAAGACTCTTTAAAGACTACATTGTGAATGTTATTGTATTTTGTATGAGAAAAAAAAATTTCTATTTATAGAAATCTGGATCTTCTTCTCCAAAAAAAGGATAAGTTTAGAAGAGTTCTTTTCTACCAAGAAAAGCTTTTGTGTCAATAAAATCTTTTTAAAGTAAAACACAATTATGATAGAATCTAAACAAGGTAGAAAATTTTGGATAAATCCTAATAGTCCATCCTAAATACCTCCATCGAACATAGTTTACTATGCCTCAGGTTCTCCCTCTCTCCACGGGAAAAACTTCTTTCAACTGAATTGTCAACTTTACTTTCCTCTTGTTTCCACAAATATGGCTACAAGCTGTGTCTTCAACAAATATTACTTTTTTGGGCTGCATCTACATTTGTTCTATGTTTTTATTATGTGCTTCCGATTTTTGTTTTATCTTTCCCTCCTAGATTAATTATTTCACTTTTATTTATTATTTTTCTCCTGTATAAATACTGAGTAATTTCATCTACTATAATCTATAGTGTTTCTGATTCCATTTGAGCTTTTTTCCTAAAATGAAATTAAATCCATTAAGTTGAGTTTTTAAATATTATAATCAAATCAAAATAACTAAAGTCGATTTTTTATTGATTCGGTTATTATCATTATTTTGCCAATTTTTTTGTTTTTTTAATTTTTTTTTTGTCAATTTTATTTTATAAATATGTGACATACTATAACAAACTCATATTTCAAACATAATACTGCTATATCAATTATTCTTTAAAAAAGCTGACATTTGTGAAGATACTAGTTTTAGCATACGCGCCTTACGCATGTCCCTCGTATTTATAAGAATACATTTTTTTTTAAAAATAATATTTAAAAGATATGTTTGTGTAACTATATAAGAATTTAAAAAAAAATTATGAATTTCGAATTGATAAATAATTTTGTCTAAGAGTTTGATCTGATCTAGTAGTTACTTATTCAGTTTGTTCTAATACTTGTTTCAATAAACAAAAATATTGTAAATACAACATTTGATTGAAAGGTAAAAAAATCATTCGCTTTTATATGAGCACTTAAATGCATGCATTTTATGTATATTTCGTGTTAATTATTACAAAATTTATATTACTAC
>JACEIK010001924.1:0-10358 GCA_018107945.1 Datura stramonium
ACAAGTTAAGACCAACTCAATCCTCTCTTTCTCAAGGTTTCTACTCTCTAAAACTATCAAACTGACGTCTTCTATAAAAATAAAACCTAAAACATATTTACACAGACACAAGAATCCTTTTCCTAAGCCAACAGGGTGAATTTCCATATATGTCGCTGCCAGTGCCACGACTCGGCCCATGATCCGTAGCATGCTCCTACGATCCGTAGCTTTCTCTCGTACTATCTCAGCTGGCTAAATTCTGGTGAAGTGTTGGATCTGGGTATGACTTGTACCATCAACTCACGACTCGTATTGAGCTCCGTACTTTGAATCAAAGATTTTTGAAGTTTTTCTGAAGTTCATCACAACCAGAATGGTACAACTCGTACCTTCGTATTATGGGTCGTACTTGCTTCTCGTAATAGGAGTCAGACTTAGATGCAATTCTTCTTGATTTCATCACGACTCATACAGGCTTGCGAAGAATCATTCTGGGACTCGTGGATCACATCTGCTCAACCTTAACTTTCAGCAATTTCTCACAGCCACTAGTACGACTCATAGGTCCTTCCTATGATCTGTACTGTAGTCTGCACTTTTTGCCCATTTTGCACTTTCTAAGCTATCTTTTGCAATTTTCAGTTTGAACACCTGTTTATCCTATAACAAAAGGAAAAGTACCTCATATCCACATAAATACACCTAAGTCCATGCTATTTTCTTAGTTTTGAGTGTCGAATGTGTTGTAAACCCACAGTACATCAACACCCTCAACTTAAGACTTTTGCATATCCTCGGGCAAAGAAAAGAAAAACTAAAACACAACGCTCAACTAGAAAATAGACTTAATATACTACAGTCAATACTCAAACAAACCTGCACTTTCTATACAAACTCTATTGACCCTTTCTCATGGAACTACATCAGCTAATGTATCACAAGCAACCTCAAAACATCATAAACAGGGACCAAAACATGTCATCTAGCTATCAACAGGCAGTCAAGTCATCACCAATGTTTTTTCACACAAGCCAATAGTAAAAGCAAACATAATCCATGTACCCTCACACAAATGAAGTTCCCACTCAAATGTGAAATGTCAAACATGATATGGGACTAAGAAAGTAAGGCGCTCACTCTCTCAAAGAAGTTACGAGTATTATGTGTCAGATACCATAGGTTTGCCCTTATTTTCTCTGCGTTTTTTTTCAAATGGTCGAGTTATGATCACTATAGGACTTGGTATGACTTGTAATGTAGGCTCAGGGCTGGACATGATAAAAATGGAAGACTTTATAAGTGACTATTCCTTTCTTGGCACTACATACATTGGCTACACCATTCACCTAATCACCCTTTTATTCTTTCATTCCCCTTTTTCCCTTTTTTTCTCCTTTTTATTCACATTTGCATGGGTGTGGTGCGTTATCAATTTTGTTTTTCAGCTCTTTTTTTTAATTTATTTGAGCTTTATTTTTCAACATTTACAACATTTTTCATCCTTTTCTTTCCATCTCACCACACCTCATATTCCACCATTTCTTTCTTTTCTTTTCTTTTTCTTTCGTCCATTCCAACTTTTATGCACCCCTACTCTAGCCACCCTCAACTTAAGAATTTTGCTTATGTTGAGGTTCACAATATCCAAAGAAGGACTGGGGCCAAAATAGGTTCATTATAAAAAATGGGTACGGTTAATCGGTAAATCAAAGAAACATGGTCTATTAAAGCTCAAACTTGGGATCAAGGGATTCATGCAACTTTTTGGTAGGGAAATATAGGCTAAAAGTGAGCTAAACAAATAATGTCCTATGATCATATCCTAACCAACCATCCTTATCCTATGCAGAGACCAACCAGGCAAGTTCTAGATCTACAACACAATACCGAACTGACTAATATACCTCACTCACACATGGTAGATGAACTATTTTCACCTAACCTGTCTGCTTTATACATGGCTTAAAAAAATTACTCATTCTGACAAAATAAATGACATCCAAAGATCCACAGCAATCATGCATGTTGTCACAAATACATAGCTACTGTATTAGAAAATTTTTAAGCAGGGTCAATTTTTTTAAAATATCAAAACTAGTGCAATTTATTGGCTGAGTAATCCTAAGGTACTTTCTAATCAAAAATCACAAAAATAAAATCCTAAACATGGCAGTTTTACTAGATAGCATGCCCGAGGGAAAAGAAACACGGCAAGAAAAACCCTCGGACGAATCAAAATTTCCAAAAATTACAAGTACACCCCCTCCCCCCCCTTTTTTTTTTAAAAAAAGCATGCTTCATACCCGAAGCATAGAATGTAAAAACAGAGGGAAGGGGACATACCTGTGGCTACTCAGACTTCCCCATCCATGGGTTGCCTCCCATGCAGCACATGATTTAACGTCGCGGCACGACGTAAGTATCTTGACTACTTAGACTTCGTCAAGGAACTTGGAGTCATCCTCCACTATCTTGGATGCTTAGCTTTGCCAAGAGGTACCCTGGATGAGACAAAACAAAATAAGCAAAAACGTAAAAGAGGAAATAACTACCAAAAAATTCAAATACAAGCAAATAATCTAGTCTTAGTTGTACTCCCCGGCAACGACGCCACTTTTTTATAACTCTCAAACCACACCTCTTACTGAAGTGAGAAGCGGACATTGTCAATAAAGGATCCAACTAGAGGTTGGGGTCGATCCCACAGGGAATAGGGAGATTGGATTATAATCAGCAACTGAACTTGTAAGGTAGTTACTTAAAAATAGGGGGATTCTAAAGAAAATAAATAATAAAAGCAAATATAAAAATTCTGATGTTAAGTCAATATCAAAGGATAACTAGGGTTTGTGTTCCCCATTGGTTTATAATTGCTTCAGGTATACACTCGTGATTATCACCAATACTTACTTATAGAACTGATAACTTAGGTTCATTCAAATGACTGAACAGTCCCTATTGAATGACTATACTCAATCACTCGACCAAGTCTCATGAGTGTTTTCAAACTATCCGTTATCACTAAGTTCTATATTCAACTATCCTGCGACCACAGCTCAAGTTAATATAATGATCATCAAGATCAAGGCTCCGTTATGATTCTCTTTTTCTAATTTCTACCTCTTCAACCAAAGAAAGTAAAGAATTTGGGCAAGTCCTAATGTTGTGCACCGTTAAGAAACATTTAAGCATGAAGAGAATACAATATAAGTGTTTGTATTGGTTTTAAGATCACTTTATGTAACCCTAGCTTGTTAATTCACCATGGTTCCCACAATCCTAGCATGGAGGTTTTAGCCTTTCATAGTTGCAATGTTGTGATTAGCATTCATGATTAAGCATAAAAATCAATACTTACAATAATGATTGAGAAAAACACTTCCTTCAATTACTCCATAAAATCTTAAAAAACAAGTAGTAAGAACGAGAAGAATTCAAGAACAGGTTGATCACAAGTTAAGACCAACTCAATCCTCTCTTTCTCAAGGCTTCTACTCTCTAAAACTATCAACTGACGTCTTTTATAAAAATAAAACCTAAAACATATTTATAAAGACACAAGAATCTTTTTCCTAAGACAACAGGGTGAATTTCCATATCTGTCGCCGCCAGTGCCACGACTTGACCTACGATCCGTATCTTTCTCTCGTACAATCTCAGCTGGCTAAATTCTAGCTAAGTGTTGGATCTAGGTACGACTTGTACCATCAACTCACGACTCGTATTGAGCTCCCGTACTTTGAATCAGAGATTTTTGAAGTTTTTCTGAAGTTCATCACGACCAGAATGGTACGACTCGTAACTTCATCTTACGGGTTGTACTTGCTTCTCATAGTAGGAGTCAGACTCAAATGCAATTCTTCTGGATTTCATCACGACTTTCTCATCACAACTCGTACAGGCTTGCTATGAATCATTCTGGGACTCATGGTTCACATCTGCTCAACCTTAACTTTCAGCAACTTCTCACGGCCACCAGTACGACTCGTAGGTCCTTCCTAGGATCCGTACTGTGGTCTACACTTTTTGCCCATTTTGCACTTTTTAAGCTATCTTTTGCAATTTTCAGTTCCAACGCATGTTTATCCTGTAATAAAAGGAAAAATACCTCGTATCCACATAAATACACCTAAGTGCATGCTATTTTCTTAGTTTTGAGCGTCGAATGTGCTGTAAACCCACAGCACATCAGATCCACACGAGTTCATCGAAGAGATTTTGATGGTCACCCAGGTCATGAGGGTGACTAATGGAGAGTGCGTTGACTAAGCCTCTTATCAGCTGAAAGGGGTTTCACATATCTGGTTCAAGTAGTGGAAAGATAGTAGGAAAGCGGGAGCGGGCCCTATCAGTTGGGATGAGCTTCACATCGCTTTTCTAGATCGGTTCTTCCCTCGTTAGATAAGAGAGTTGAAGTCGGCTGAGTTCGTGAATCTAAAACAGGGGAAGATGACAGTGCAGGAATATGCCCTAGAGTTCACTCGTCTGTCAAAGTATGCCCCAGAGTTAGTGGTTGATCAAAGGGCGCGAGTGAGCAGGTTTGTTCATGGGGTGGTGGTCTATCTAGACAAGGATTGCAGAACTACCATGCTCCATCAGGATATGGATTTTCCTTGGATAGTCTTGTACGCCCAGCAGATGGAGGCGGCACTTCTGAGGGAGAGAGAGGGCTCGCACATATAGCTATAGGTTCTCTTAGCCGAGTCCAAGTGGTGGGCACCGACAGCAGTCCAACCAGAGATATTGAACCCTAGAATCTTCAGCGATGAGTGTGTCATCCAGAACTAGGCATGATTAGAAGGGACGAGCATCAGGCTCTAGGGGTCAAAGCAGCAAGCCCGTAGATTCCAGTATCCCAGTTTGCAGCAGGTGTGGTCGAGGGCACAGGGGTCAGTGTTTGGCGGGTACAGGTGCTTGCTTCGGGTGTGGAAAGTCCGAAAATATGCTCAAAGATTTCCCAGCAGCTAGACAGGGCCATGATATGGGCCGAGGCCTAGCTCCTAGTTTAGCAGCTCCACCCGCACGCCCAGCCCAGCAGAGGGAATCTACTAGCACAGGTAGCGGACAGCGCCAGAATAGATTCTCTGCCCTAGCATCTTGACAGGAGCAGGAGGACTCCCCAGACGTGGTTACTGGTATGTTGTGAGTTTTCCACCTTTATGTTTATACTTTATTAGACACATGGGCTACTTTGGCCTTTGTTACGCCCTATGTTGCTAGTAGCTTCAGAATCAATCCCGAAATCTTATTAGAACCCTTCTCAGTCTCTACTCCAGTTGGTGATTCAGTTATAGCTAGACCAGTGTACAGAAATTACCCCATCTAAGTCCTTCAGAAAATCACCTCAACAGATCTAGTAGAGTTAGCCATGACTGATTTTGACGTTATTCTCGGCATGGGTTGGCTATTTGCATGTTATGCCTCAGTTAATTGTAGAACCCGTGCAGTAGAGTTCTGATTTCTGGGTGAGCCAATCTTAGAATGGAAAGGTAGTTTTGTTGTGCCTATAGGTCATTTCATTTCCTACCTTAAGGCAAAAAAGATGATTTCCAAAATTTGTGTATACCATCTAGTTAGGGTTAAGGATGCTACGTTTGAGACCCCGACTTTCCAGTTAGTTCCAGTAGTATGTGAGTATCCAAAAGTGTTCTCTGATGATCTACCGGGTATTTCTCCCAGAGGAAAATCGATTTTGGTATTGACCTCCTACCCAATATGCAACCTATATCTATTCCTCCCTACATAATGGTCCCAACCAAGTTAAAGGAGTTGAAGGACCTTTTAGATAAGGTTTCATTAGACCGAGCAAATCCCCATAGAGTGCACCAGTTTTATTCATCCGAAAGAAAGACGACTCTCTTCGTATGTGTATTGATTATCGGCAATTGAACAAGGTCACAATCAAGAACAGGTATCCTCTCCCCAGGATTGGCGACTTATTTGACCATCTTCAGGATGCAAAGTGTTTTTCCAAGATAGACCTCATATCCGGGTACCATCAGCTCAGGATTCGAGAGAGTGACATTTTGAAAATAGCTTTTAGAACTCGGTATGGTCACTATGAATTTGTAGTTATGTCTTTTGGACTAACGAATGCTCCTGCAGCTTTTATAGATCTGATGAATAGGGTGTTCAAGCCATATCTAGACATGTTCGTGATCGTGTTTATTGATGACATCCTTATATACTCTTGGAGCGAGGAGGAGCATGTCGCTCATTTGAGGGTGGTGTTGCAGACTTTAAAGGATCGTCAATTGTATGCAAAATTTATAAAATGTGAGTTTTGGTTAAATTTCGTGGCGTTCTTGGGTCATGTGGTGGTGAGAGTGTGCAAGTAGACTCTCAAAAGATGGAGGTAGTGAAGAATTGGCCCAGACCGGTGAATCCCTCAGATATCAGAAGTTTCTTGGGCTTAGCTAGCTACTATCGAAGATTTGTTGAGAGGTTTTCATCTATTGCAGCACCGTTGACTAAACTGACCCAGATTAAGGTAAGGTTCCAATGGTCGGAGGTTTGTGAGAAGAGCTTCCAAGAGTTGAAGGCTCGACTCACCTCAGCACCAGTGTTGACCCTACCAGAGGGCACGGATGGATTTGTGGTTTATTGTGATGCTTCAAATATGGGCTTGGATGTGTATTGATGCAGCACATAAAGGTTATAACTTATGCTTCTAGACAGCTGAAAATGCATGAAAAGAATTACCCGACTCATGATCTTAAATTGGCAGCAGTTGTATTTGCCTTGAAAATATGGAGACCCTATTTGTACAAGGTCCACATAGATGTGTTTACGGACTACAAGAGCCTACAATATGTGTTTACTCATAAGGATCTCAATCTGCGTCAAAGGAGGTGGTTGGAGCTACTCAAAGATTATGATATGATTGTCCTATACCACCCGGGCAAAGTCAATGTAGTAGTGGACGATCTTAGTAGACTATCTATGGAAAGTGTGTCCCATGTAGAGGAGGAGAAGAAGGAATTGGTGAAAGATGTGCATAGACTTGCACAGTTGGGAGTTCGTTTGGTCGACTAGATAGATGATGGAATAATTATTCATAATGGGTCAGAATCATCCTTGGTGACCGATGTAAAAGCTAGACTAACAAGGACCCTATCCTGGTGAAATTGAAGGAAGTTGTTCGGAATCAGAAGGCAGAAGTCTTCTCCAAAGGGGGAGATGGTATGCTTTGATACCAGGGTCGCTTATGTGTTCCGGATGTTGATGATTTGAGAGACCGATTGTTGCACGAGGCTCATGGATCCAGGTATTCTATACATCCAGGTGCCACCAAGATGTACCGTGACCTACGAGAAGTCTATTGGTGGAATGTCATGAAGAAGGACATAGCAGAATTTGTGGCTAAGTGACCAAACTATCAACAAGTGAAGGTAGAGCATCAAAGACACGGAGGTGTGCTCCAAGATATTTGAATTCCTACTTGGAAGTGGGAAGAGATCAACATGGACTTCATTACAGGTTTTCCTCGTACTCGCAGACAGTATGACTCCATTTGGGTTGTTGTGTACAGGTTGACCAAAGAAGCTCATTTCTTATTGGTCAAAAATATCGATTCAGCGGAGGATTATGCTAAGTTATACATTCGGGAGTTGGTTCGATTGCATGGAGTTCACTTGTCCATCATATCAGATCGAGGTACTCAGTTTACCTTTTAGTTTTGGAGATCTTTTCAAAAGGGACTTGGTACTCAAGTCAAGCTTAGCACAGCGTTTCACCCGCAAATAGATGGTCAGGCGGAGCAGACTATTCAGACTCTTGAGGATATGTTGAGAGCCTGTGTTATTGATTTCAAGGATAGTTGGGATGATCATTTGCCTCCCATTGAGTTTGCATACAACAACAGCTACCATTCCAGCATTCAGATGGCTTCGTTCGAGGCTCTCTATTGGCGGAAATATAGATCGCCTATCGGTTTGTTTGAAGTTGGTGCGGCTACCTTGATAGGTCCGGATTCAGTCCATCGGGCTATGGATAAAGTTCAGTTGATAAGGGAAAGGTTGAAAACAGCTCAAAGTCACCAAAAGTCCTATGCAAATGTGACGAGGAGGGAACTTGAGTTTGAAGTTGATGATTGGGTGTTTCTGAATGTGTCTCCCGTGAAGGGAGTGATGAGGTTCGAAAAGAAAGGAAAATTCAGTCCCCGTTATGTTGGTCCCTACCGGATTGTGAATCGAGTTGGCAAGGTGGCAAATGAATTGGAGTTGCCCTCAGAATTAGCTTCTGTGCATCCTGTTTTTTCATGTATTGCTCTTAAAGAAGCTTTTGGGTGATCCAGCTCTAGTTGTCCCGGTGAATAGTGTTGGAGTGAAGGACAGCCTTATTTATGAGGAGGTTCCGGTGGAAATATTGGATTGAAAGGTTTGAAGGCTAAGAAACAAGGAAGTAGCTTCAGTTAAAATTTTATGGAGGGATCAGCGTGTGGAGGGAGCTACATGGGAAGCCGAGGAAGATATGATGGCTAGATACCCACATTTATTCTCTACCGGTTCAATCCCAACTTAAGGTATCAATTCTTGCCCTAAAACCCTACTCAATTTTGTGTTCAGTTCACATATCCCGATTTCTTTCATGTATATGGATGTATGTATGATTTATGAATTCAGTTCAGTTGTGTAGTTTGAATCGGAGTTAGTCATTCCGTCAGTTTTCAGCTTGTATGATCAGTATTTGAATATGATACTGCTTTTCTGTATATTTTCCAACATTCAAGGACGAATGTTTCCCAAGGGGGAGATATTCTAATGCCCCGAAAGCCCTTAGGCCAGACCTGGGAGTTGAAACGGAGAAAACTAGAAATTCTGCACCAGATCACAGAACGGGTCGTTACTGGACCCGTGGGGATGACCACGAGTCGTTAGGTGACTCTTGGTGAGGTACTTATCTGAAGTTTTGGAATTTGTGATTTGAAGTCACCACGGGCATGACCACAAGTCGTGATCAGAACCCACGACTCGTTGAGTCAGTCGTGGTCAGGGTTGGAGAAGAATTAGGGACTTTAGGGCATTGAAGATCACGAGAGATGACCATGAGTCATGGTTACCAATGACGATCCATTAGGTCCCTCGTGGGGACCCTTTGAGGAAGAAGAGGCAGTGCACTCGACGACTAAAAGCCACGAGTCGTGGTCCAAGGTGACGACTCATCCAGTCCCTCGTGAGGACTGGCAGTTTGTTTTTCCCTGCGAGTTCATTAAGGGATTTTCCGTAATTTCTATGATCCTAAGGCCTAAACTACGTCGTTTTAAGCTATGAATAGTAGGTTTTAAAATGGGAAAATTTATTCTAAGTTATCCCTATTCATGCATGTAAGAGTAGAAGTCTAGGGAGGGTGATCAAGGCTAATTCTTCAAGGTTCTTCATCAATTCTTCCTTGGGCAATCAGAGAAGTTAAAGAATCAAATTCCTTCGGGTATGTAGGGTTATGAATGGGTGAATTCATTCACACCCATGCCTAATCCTTCTCTAAATCATGAAAATTCCTATGTTGATTCTATGGAGTTTTAACCCGATGCATGAAATTCCTAAATTTTCTACATGGGTATGATCTAAATACGTTTCTACTATTGAATTATGATTCATGAGAAAGTTTTACATTATTTTCAATTATAATCATGCTTCAAGCTTTATAAACTAAAATGCCCATTAATGAGAAGTTCATGAAAGTTGAGATTTATGATGAATGTTCAAGTATTATAAGATATTATTGATGAAAAGCATGTTTTCAAGTTACCCATGTTTATAATCATTTTTTCAAGTGAATTAAGTATTTTCAAGCATGTTAAAATATTGGGCAATGCCCATATGTTCAAGTATGATTTATGATTTCCCGAATTAAGCTTACCACATGGTTTTGGAGTTAAGACTCCCATTTATGTTCAGCTTGTGGTATGGTTTGAGCAAAATCTCCTCATATATGATTTCAGATTTGATATGTATTTGATTATTAAGCTTCGTTGAAAAACGATGGGGAGCATATGCATGTTTTTGGGAGTAGTGTCTAGCACCGAGTAGGCTAAGGATCGAACGACCCTATGCCTCAGAACTACATACCAACGTAGGCTTATACATATTATATATACTTTGGGACCTCCCTTGTGAGTTATCCTCTGTCCCAAATGGGCCTCGGGCTTGATATCGATATCATGGTAGCGTCTTTAGCTCTAGCAAGGCTTTAGACGGCTCTACCTACTTGAGTGTAATAGTCGTGACCACGTAAGCTCTATCGTGGTAATGTCAGTTATAAGACGAGTCTCCCATTGTTCCTCATGATTTCAGTTATGCATGTTTATCATTCATGATATATATATATATATATATGTGTGTGTGTGTGTGTGTGTGTGTGTGTGTGTGTGTGTG
>JACEIK010001924.1:51202-62193 GCA_018107945.1 Datura stramonium
GTATAATTTTACTTGTGCAACCAAATAATATGCTTGTAGTACATTATAATTACGTCATGACAAATAAACATATCATTATAATTAGTATATTATATAACTACTAAGTTGTGTAATTACATCAATTTTAGTTACACGGTTACTTTCCAAAGATACCCTTAATAAGCAATTCAATTAAGATATTAATGTTATAGGATTCACTCCATCTCTTTCGTTGTCATTTTCTTCTTTTTGTTGGTGCAAACCCTTTCCAGTTTCCCCAACTCTAGACTAGATAGATCTATTGGCCATTCTTTTAGCTAAATATCATCCATGTCCAGGTTGTTCTCGTCATTCTGCCCATGCTTTCCAATTGTCCAGATTCCATCACTTCCTTACTCATTTCATTGTCCTTCCATATTCCTCTACCCTCCTAGTTAATCCATAACTACTCAAGGCTAACATAATATCATCACTATCAAGAATGATTATTGAGCCAAATTAAAATTTCTCCTCTAAGAGAGATAATTATCAATATCTCTTCCTATTAAAATGAGATTAGGAGGACACCTTTTTTAAAAGAGCTATCTATCTTTTAATAGAAGCTAGCTACTCATTCGTTTTAAAATAAGTGGTATCTTTGATTTGCGCACACCCCCTAAAAATTACTTACTTCTTAAAAAGTAAAATGCATTTTTACTAAATTACTCTTAATAAATATTTTGAAAAAAGATGTAGCTCTTTACTAGTTTATAAATCTCTCTTTATTTAAATAAGGATAAAATTGGAAGAACATTATTAATGTCTTCTTCATAACGTGGAACACCACTTATTTTGAAATAAAATAAAAAAGATAAAACATTACTTATTTTAAAATGGAGGGATAGATTGACAATTACCTTAGTAATTCTCTCACATGTGTAGTTCCCATAACAATTGGCCTCGATTTTCCCGACTATGCAAGTGAACTGGACTGCTCTTGTTCTGTAATTCAATCTTGTTGGCTTTCTATTATGAGTAACCTTACGGGAAACATACAACTTGTCTCAGCATTGTATATACGTACATATCATGTGAACCGAAAACATGATCCATCACTAGGATTTTTGACAAAGGCAATCAAAGATTATAATCATGCATATTCAATAAACTGATGTCTATTGCATCTTTTTCGTTAGGATACCACACTCAATATTCAGAAATTAGCGGCCTATTCTTTGTGATAATATGCATGACTTCATAGCTCTGAATTAAGGTTTCATTAAGAAATTTTGATGTGGTAAGCACCAGCAATTAGTAAATCGAAGAAATAGATGTGGTTCTTGACCACACTCAAGCTGGAACATTTTGCAGAGTAAATATGCAGAAAGAAAAAGAAGAGTTCCCAGCATTGGTTGTGAACTTGGATCCACGACCTTATACTCGGGTCATTAAAATCATATTACTTTTCATCTCTCTACACAATGGACTGGAATCAGGGAATGACGGTCTCGTGGGAAAATTGCTTCTGAATGCTTTCTTTTCCATTTGTTGCAGAGGCAGGATACACGTGGTAGTTTTGGGCAACAAAAGATGGACATGCGTTTGGAATGTGTTCCCTCTTTCCTCTGTCTCAATTTATTAGCATTATTTTCCTTTTTAGTTTGAGTAAAAAGACATTTTTTTAAAAAAAAAATTAGAACCAATTTAACTTTAAATTTTATATTTTACCCTTAATAAAATAAATAATAGTCACACAAATTGACTATGACTTATTTTACATGTCTCAAAAATATTTCTCTCTAAAACTTTCTTTATTGTCAAACACGATGACATAAGTTGAATGGAAGAGAGTATAATTTTACATTACGCCACTCGGTTGGAACATGCTGTAAGCTGTGGTGTACTATGGAGGAGCCATCAGTGGAGTAGCTAGATTGGCTCAAGAGTGGTCACCCAAACCCCCGTTGTCGAAAAATTATATTGTACATGTAAAAAATAATATTATGTATATAGAGCAAAATAACTTTTTAAAAATATATATTAAAATTAGAAACACCTAGTCCAAGCTTCTGCCACTGGTAGCCACTCGAGCTGGGAGAGACGGCATCAGATCACATCAAGAATATTAAAATGCAAACTTCTCGTGACCAAGCCCAGCTTCTTGCTCATTATTGGCGCAATTTGAGTACATCCTAGTGATTGATTTTCTCTGGCATTACCAACTTCATGGGCTCCATTCCTCTTTATTTTGAAACATTACCTCTCAACTTCTTGAGATGAAATGTATACTGGTTATACTGTAGCTACACATTTGACATTTCCAGGTTCTGTGATACTACAAGGAGGCAGTTTAAGCCAAAAAGAGTTCCTTATATAATGGCTTAAATATAACCATGACTTATTGTTTCTCTTTGACTGGGGACATTTGGCCTTCTCAGAATATCTTTGTTCACAACAAGGAGGATATTGATTCTTGCTGTGGCAGACTTTGCATGTTCTTTAAGCATTTTTTTTTTCTTCATGGCATGGCAATCAGATATTATTGCTTGTGATGGAAAACATAATGTACATGTTCCTAAAAACCCAATAACTATAAGGGGTTACAAAACTACTTGATTCTTAAAGCCGTTATTCTCTCCGAAACTTCTGGATGTAACAAGCCTTTTCTCTTGGAAAAATCCAGAAAAAGGAAACCTTAAACACGAAAAGGCCCCAGTGCATTGAAAAACGAAGGATAGTAAAAGTAAACCTTAAACACGAAAAGGCCCAAGTGCATTGAAAAACGAAGGATGGTAAAAGTAAAAATGAACAGTTAAGTAGAGGAACTAAGCAAACGCTACATTTACCTGACATCATGCAGCCTCTTATCTTTTTGGTATGTGAACAAAACCTGCTCACTGACACAGGAAAATCAAAAGGACGCATAAACAATGGAACTAACAAAGGCAAAAACTAAGAAAACCAATGTACAGTACTTAAAAATTTCTTTTTGTAAATTATCATATGTGACGTGTAAGAAGTATCACAAGAACTCACAAGAATGGAATTAGCAAAGCAGCATCAGAAAGAATTTGGTAATTACATTTCTATATAGCACCACCTACACAACAAACAATGAGGAGCTCAGAGGAAAGAATTCGGTGTATAACGGACAGAAGTATTATTTGCTAAGTCATATTGAAATTTTACATTTTCCCTCCCATCAAATGTATGTACAACTCTGTAACCTGAGATTCTCCCCTATTCAATCTTTCCAAATTCTTGATCAGTGACCATTATATTGCCTCTCAGTAAGTACACCAGAGTGATAAACATTTAGGTGATACATTGCCTCTGGCACCAACTCTTTCAACTCGGGATGTACAGCAAATAATGAGCGATCTACCCCCTCGAGAGCAGTGAATACTCGTGCTTGCTCCAAAGCCTCACTGTTACCAGCATGTGATGCTAGGTAGCAGAGGAGCATCAACCCATGCAATTTTGATTGTTCATTTCCTCTCAACAGTCTCATCAGAGGAGGGACACCTCTGTATTCAATAATTGTTTTTGAGTGCTCCGTACACAAGAAATTCTGCGGACAAGTAAATTTTTCCAGAGATGCAGCAGCTTCTGCTGCCACATCCAGGTTCCTATTACTAAGTTGCTGGACTAAAGGACCAATTACACGAGTTTCTCTTGCTGGAAATGTCCTAGCTACTGAACCAACCGATCTAACAGCAGGAATTTGTAATGTTGGGTTATCAGACTCTTTAATCACCCTCAATAACTGATCCACAACAGCCCTCGCAGCAGGAGAATTCATCCTGAAAGCAGCCCTTCTAAGATCAGCATTTGATTCAGCCGCAGCAGTTATTTCCATTATCGTCATCAAGCAATTAAGCTGCAGTTCTCCCTGTTCTCTCTCAACAAGCTTAGCTAAACAAAGCAAACCTTTGGTCTCCGTTATCCTCTTACTAATCACAACACTTCTCTTGGAAAGCATCCACAGAGCCTTAGCACAGTTAACCTTCAGCTGATACTTCATTTCCGGTTTCTCATTCTCTTTCTCCTTCCTGTAACTCACACCTTTGCTACTCCCGTCAGAATAATGTGTTGACAATGGCGATCCAGGTACACGTCTGTAGTTATACAACCCTGATGAATTCTTCTCCAACTCCTTATTGATCTGCACAATGGAATGTATGCTTTGCTTTCCATTTCCTAATTTTGGTTCATCTATTAAAATATCATAGGATAACAATGTCACAAGCGGCCTTATGATATTCTCCCTAGCAAACTCCTCCTGCGCTAACGAACTATGAGCCGCCATTCCTGCCACTAAATCAGCCAACTTAATTTGGATTCTCGTCGGGGAATCCCCCAATAATTGAACTACTATTGGTACCCCCATTTCACGAACAATTTCCCGAACCCTTTCTTCATCATTAGCTAGATAACAAAGGGCTACAGTAGCAGCAGTCTGAGCATCTGGGGATGCAGTTTTGTCATTCAAGAGCTTTAGCAAAGGGAAAATTCCACCTTCTTCAACTATAATTTTCTTATTTCTATCATTATCTTTAGCAAGTGAAGCTAATTCATTCGCAGCCTCAATTTTATCATTCAATTGACCCAAATATAATGAAGCAATAAAAGACCACACCCAAGAAATTATGGGGTCATTACTAGCAATTGGTGGAAGAGAAAGAACAATACCTCCACCACCACCACCATCATAGTCAAAGATGCTAAGGAGCCACTTCATATCGGCGATGGAAGATTCTAGAAGGTTGTTTAGCTTACGAAAATCGGCGGCGGTGACGATTCTGACAACACGGCGGAGGACTCCCCGGCGTTTGCACTTGCGAACAAGGGTTAAGGCCCGGTCGAGATTCTTGGAAACATCAGCGACGATTCGACGGACCGGACGTTCGTAAAGAGAACCGGTAGTTGAGGTATTGAACCGGGCAACGGACCGGAGCATCTGAGAGAGCCGGTCGGCTTGTTTACCGACCTCGGCGCAGTCAATTTTGAAGAAGTCGGCTTCATCCGCTGCTTGTCTAATCCGGTCGGATAATAGAATTGGAAATGATAACACCTCCTCTATTCGCTTATCCTCTATTTCCATGACCGCCATGAAACTACGATGATTTTAGCCACAATTTAAAGCCCCGATTTTTCACCCGATGGATGAGGTAGAATGACTTGTACTTATCTTCAAGTTGGCTTAAGAAAAGCCAAAGAATTGAAAGAGCTCGTATTTTTGGACAAATGTATAGTTGTTTACTGAGGTTTGGGGTTGGCGGAGGCTTTCTTATTCTTTTATTTCTGGGGAAGAAAGGAAGTTTTAGTTCGATTTCTGTTCTTACAATATACTAATGTCTTCAACGCATGTTTGTCGTTTGTGTTTTCTAATGTTTTCCGGGAAATTGCGTAAAATTTTTTAGGACCGTAGACTCCGGTTAGAGTTCGAAAGACCCCACTCTGAGGAGACTGACCGATCCCTAACTAAGCAGCTGTTTTTTTTTTTTTTTTTAAAATAAAATAAAAATAAAAATAAAAACAAATGGCGAACTGTTCTGAAATTAATCTAAAAAGAGTTAGGGGCGGTTGGTTAGTGATAAGACACCAGTTAATATATCAATAAGCTATGGTCACTCTGTGCTTCACATCTAATTTCCTGGGAACCTTCTGCACTGCAAAATCATATCTGACTCTTGATAGTCTTGACTTTCTGAAGACATAAGATTCAATAAAGCTTCGATCTCATCATAACTCTTCAACAGTATCTGTTGCTATGTTGTAGTATCAAGAAGTATCTTAGATTCTGGCTTCAACCCTTCTATGAAATTATAGCCTATTATCTGCTTGAGTTGCATGTGATGAGGGCAATCTCGCAAATAACGCTTGTATCTTTTCCATGCTTGAGCAAGAGTTTCTCCATCCTTTTGAATGAACCCAGAAATCTTTTCTCTCAACTCCTTTATTCTTCTGGAGGAGAAGAATCTGTTTATAAATTTGCTTGAGAGAGCATCCCATGTAGTGATGGATCCTACTGGTTCATTTTGCAGCCATTCTTTAGCTTCTCCAATCAGTGAGAAAGGGGAAAATGTGAATTTCACATATTCATCGGAGATGTTCTGGTAATGAAAATTCTTACTCAACTCTACAAATGTCATCAAGTGCCCATGTGGTCTTCATGAGGATTACCCTACACCAGCCGCACTTCCCCCTCTTTAAATTTAAATTTTTAGTAATCGTCGGCTTGACAGTTGCCTTGGAAGCATTCTCCAAGCTAGTCTTGGCGAAATTTAAAGCAGGGATGTAACGCCCCAAAAGTCCTAAAGAATAGACACTAGATTTGAAGTTTTACCATGTAGAGAAAGCTGAAAAATGCCCTTAGAACGAGCCTCAATATGACTCGTAGGAGGATTGTATAAGTCGTACCAAGGACTCGTAGTGTGAAATCCTGAGGGTTCAATAGAAGTTTGGCAAGAACCATGAGTGGATCCTACAATTCGTACCTAGATTGTACGAGTCATAGTGACAGTCTGTAGTAGGGAAAATTAGAGAAATGCTCAAGAAATCTTGAGTAACCACGATCCATGGTACGACCCATGGTAAGGTGGTACGAGCCGTTGTTGGCATTTGTGGTAAGAGAGAATGACCAATTTGTCTTGGGAGATACAAGCAACATTGTCACGATTCAAATAGCAGTGATTGACACCCACACTAACCCCCCAGGTGGGCGAACAAACGATTTCCAATAACTACCCCATCCTCAACCATACAAGAAGATATAACAAGGAAATAAAATCAAGGAACTAACTACAATTTGTAATAATCAACAGAATCTGCAGAATAATAAAATAACACAATCTTTCCCGGAATTCAAAAGTCATTGCACTTTGACGTCTAACTACAAGTCTAAGAGTATATAACTAAAGAGAAATAAAAATTGCAATGCCTGAAGGAGGGACATCCTTGCAGGAGGAGTAAATCAGCCCATTACGTGCTTCTGCTCACCTTTCTGAGGAATCGCTGCTGACTAAAGGTGGGGATGAGAAGAGCTTCCTGGATTGTATTCTATACTCAGAAAAGAAGTGCAGGAGTAGGGTCAGTACAAATACGGTTCTGGTAGGCATCATCGGCCGACCTTACATAATAACATATAATCAAGGCAACAACAATATAAGATTACTCTCGAACATCAAACACAAGAACAACAACATCTCAAATACACTAGGTCTGCACAGGTGACAACCGGCCTGCTCACTAGATTGGGTATTTCGCTACAGCGGTCTCGCCGCAGCGGAATAAGTTTCGTTGTAGTGGTACCTCTTGAGACAGTAACTCGAATCAGCTGGACCTTCTTCAACTCAAAGTTTTCAATAGTTCACACCCTCTATATTTCAGCCAGATATAACAGAAGTTCTGGCATAAATAATAACAACTCATCTCAACATGCAGTTTAAAGCATTTCATCACAGAAAGATCAACTCAACATCTTTAGTTATCACACCGTATCACACTTAGGATATTTTTCCCACTTTTTTCGGTTCATTTACAATCACTGGATCACCAATTACACTCAACCACTTAGCACATACTCATTTCAAAACTTTCACAAGTTACACACACATCATAAAATTAAACTAGTGGTGACATGTCGGGCACACGCCTCCGCCATATCACCATAAACACTCCATTCTCAAAGTCAATATATACACATGTTAGAGAGTCTTATTTCTTTCCTTCCAGTCATGAGCTGCAGGAGACTCTAGAAATTCATGTACTGTACCGGTGCGGTACCCGCTCCCACTCATATGCTCGTCCGGATGGTCCTCTTGGACACGAGCCGCTCAACCAATATCGCTAGCCCCGATGCTCCCCTCGAGTACGAGTCTCTCATCTTAGGATATTATTGTTATCCTTAATCATTCTCGTCAAGTGAATACAACAAAGTGTATTATTTAAACATATAGGACTTTTACCATCTACTCCTCCAAGAAAACAATTACAAAACAACAAAATATCGCATTAACAATGTATAATATCTTTACTTAACACAATTTTATCATAGTTTAATACCACATCACATCCACATCCGTTCAACAGTTTGTTCAAAATAAATTCTTGTAACAGGTAATGTCCGAAGACCAATCACATATCATCATTGCACAAAATGTACATGCTATTATATAGATTCTAATCCCTCTAAACCATAATATACCTTAAAGTTTGGGTACGGAACATCAGCTACGCCGCTGGAGCCTTTTCCTTTCTCAACACTTAAGAGAATTCAAAATCTACAACAACAACTATGTAGAGTAATTCAATTACTTACTATTCAAATAAGGGTCCTGGGAGATCAAACCCTTCTCTTTAGGGCACTTTCAAAAGTAAAACCCCAATTCCCCCTAGTTTCAGGTCTCAATTCCCGCGTAACCCACATTCTTAAATAAGTAATCCTTTTGGATTGATCAATACTCCTCAAATCTCAATTAAGACCAACCCATTGAATCCCCATACTTTAACCCTAGTATATCAACCTAGGGTTTTATCAATTCAAAATCCCACCATTAAAGGGTCTATAAGAATTCTAAGGTCAACAATACCCATAATCGAGATAGGGGATCAAGAATCTTACCTTGGAAGAAAAATTCACAGCTCAGGAGGAAAAATTCGCTCTCTAACCTTTCTGATCGCTTTTGAAAATAATGGGGTAAAACCCAAAAATTCCACTTAAACCCATTTTATGATTTCCGTCGTCCAAGTAGCGGTCACATGTCCGTTACAGTGGACCCGCTATAACAGTCAAGAAATCGCTACGGCAGATCTGACAGTTAATTCCCCAATTTGTTACGGCGGGATTCCGACCATCACTACGGTCTCGCTGCAGCGTTCCCTCGAACTAGTAGCTCCCCCCAAAAGTCACTTTTTAACACTTAGCTGATTTCACACCCAATTTTACAGATTCTAGCTTTATTGGGTGTTCTAAGTCCGTTTTCATCGTAATGATATGTGGGTCGTTACATCTGATACCAATTAAAATTTCTTTCGGTCTTGAAGGGCCTACAATAAAAGCAAGAAAGAGAACGCACCAGATTCCACAAACAACTGAGTATATTTGGTCTGCATATCAGCTTCGATCTCCCAAGTGACATCCTCTATGAGACGATTCTTCCACTGTACCTTAACCGTCAGAATCTTTTTCAACCTCAGCTTCCGAACCTCTCTATCTAAAATCGCCACCGTATCCTCCTCATAAGATAAATTCTCATCTAGTAGCATGGAGTCCCATTTAATAATGCAAGTCCCATCTCCATGGTACTTTTTCAACATTGACACATGGAACGTCGGATATACCCCAGACAATCCTGACGGCAGCTCCAACTCATAAGCTACTTCCCCCACACGCCGGAGTATTTCGAACGGTTTGATGTACCTCGGGCTAAGCTTTCCCCACTTACCAATATCATCACCCCCTTCATGGGGGATACCTTGAGCAGAACTTGCTCTTCCTCCATAAACTCCATATCCCTCACCTTCTTATCTGCATATTGCTTTTGTCTACTCTGAGCAGCTACTAGACATTCTTGGATTATGCAAACTTTTTCCAAAGAATCTTTAAACAAGTCGGTTCCCTAGGGCCTCACTTCAAACGCATCAAACTAACCGATTGGAGACTTGCATTTCTTCCCATACAGAGCTTCAAAGCCATGCCAATGCTCGAGTGATAGCTATTGTTGTAAGAAAACTCTGGTAGGGGTAGAAATTTCTCCCAATATCCCCTGAAAGCTATGACACAGGTCTGTAACATATCCTCCAACACTTGAATAGTCCTTTCTGATTGTCCATCTGTCTGAGGGTGGAAGGTTGTGCTTAAGTCCAACCTGGTGCCCAACTTTGCCTACAAGGTCCTCCAAAAATGAGAGGTAAACTGAGTACCCCTGTCAGACACAATCAACATTGGCACCCCGTGCGGTCGTATCACTTCTTTCACGTATAGCTTGGCCAACTTCTTGGTATTGTAAGTCACTTGGATAGGTAAGAAGTGAGAAGACTTTGTCAATCTGTCCACAATGACCCAAATGGAGTCAAACTTCCCCAATGTCTTTGGAAGACCAACTATGAAGTCCATTGCTATTCTCTCCTATTTCTATTCAGGGATAGGCATCCTCTAAAGTACAACCCTAGGCTTCTGATGTTCGTATTTCACCTGTTGGCAATTCAAACATTGGGAAACATGCACTATAATATCTCTCTTCATTCTGCCCTACCAATAGTGCTGCTTCAAGTCATAGTACATTTTGGTAACTAAGGGATAAATGGAGTGCCTTGAGTTGTGAGCTGATCTTGGGCCTAATTGCATGCCCAAGTGCTACTTTATCACTTAGTTTAGTCATGTTTGTTTATTTATTCACTTACATTCTCATGTGATTTGATGTAAATTTGGGTATGTANTTCAGCTCCGTGACACGGAGTTGTTCCACCACAGGCCAAATTTTGCATTTTTTCAGCATAGTATAAATTGAACCCTTAGCTTCTAAAATCATTTAACACGGTATTTTCCGGAAAACTGCGAAGGAGGCGCGAAGGAGACTTTAAGAACTCCTATTGGGTTCATATTTTCTTCATTTCTTTTCATCTATTCTTGTAAGTATATTACTCTATGAGTATTTGTACAATCATGAGTGGCTAGTGACGTGGCCCGCAAGTGTCCGGGTCATACAAGTAATATAGTGGCTCTTTTTAAGAACCGCAATGTCGAACCTGGACTGGACCAATTTAGCTAACTATCGAGTTCAAGTGTGATATTAAATACCGCAAGTGTTGGTTATAAAAGTTTTCGATAGAGTTTAATTAAGTTTAAAGGTGGTCAACAAAATATTATGAATTCACTCAAGGAGCAACATAGAGTTAAAACCGGATACTCATGCGCTACTACGAATTGCAATGGTTAAGTATGAAACTATCAATTGTCGTCTCATATAATTAGAATTGCATGTTCATGGCCTTTCGAGCCTCTAAACACGACAAACTAGCCTCACTAC
>JACEIK010001924.1:64052-78963 GCA_018107945.1 Datura stramonium
TCGTGTGAGGTCGTGCAGTTGTATAGTTGTTTAGTATCTTTGTCTTTATGTTGGCCGTGAGGGGCCGTAGCTTGACAGTAGTGGTGACCTTGTCGGTCACGTAGTCTTACGGTATTCTTTTGTTAAGTTTCAGATGACTAGTCAGCATGGTGGCCTTGTCGGCCCGCATAGGTTCCTGATTATGAGTATGATTCTAGTTAGCTGTTATTACAGGCACAGGTGGCTATAGGCCCAGATGGCCGGAGGCTGAGTTTACAGCCGTTATATAACCCTTTGTTTCCAGGAACCTGAGATAGAGCTAGCCAAGCACCAGATGTGCCTCAGCCAGCCAGTTAGTAGTCCAGGTCCTTCTAGGGCACCAGGTGCAGTCATACCCCCCAAGGTGGGGCATGACAATGTGGTCTCCGGTGAGGGTATTTAGGCTGATCCTCAAAAGATAGCAGTTGTGAAAGACTGGACCAGACCTACAACCCCAATCAAAATCAAAAGTTTCTTGGGTTTGGCTAGTTATTACCGAAGCTTTGTGGAAGGCTTTTCTTCTATAGCATCTCTACTGACTAGGCTGACTCATAAGAATGTGAAATTCCAATGGTCAGATGCGTGTGAGAAGAGTTTCCAGGAATTAAAAACTTGACTCACTACCACTCTAGTGTTGACCCTACAAAAAGGATCAGATGGGTTTGTAGTATATTGCGAAGCTTCTAGAGTTAGACTCGGTTGCATTCTGATGTAGCGGGACAAAGTGATAGCCTACTCCTCCAGACAACTCAAGGTTCATGAGAAGAATTATTTAACTCATGACTTGGAGTTGGTGGCGGTGGTGGTGGTTGCATTGAAAATATGGAGACATTACCTATACGGAGCTCACGTGGATGTCTTCACTAATAATAAGAGCCTTCAGTATGTTTTCAGTCAGAAGGAACTAAATCTTCGTTAGATAAGGTGGTTAGAGCTCCTAAAGGATTATGACATGAGCGTGCTATATCACCCTAACAAAGCCAATGTGGTGGTTGATGCCCTAAGCATAGTGTGTATGGGTCGTGGCTCATATTGAGGAAGGCAAAAAGGAATTGGCGAAGGACATTTACATACTAGCTTGGTTAGGGGTACAGTTGGTTGACTCAGGTGAGGGTGGAGTGGTAATGTAGAGCGGGTCAGATTCCTCTTTGGTTGTTGAAGTTAAGTCAAAACAGGATGAAGATCCCATTTTACTTAAACTTAAGGAAGCGGTTCTCAGGAAAGACGTTGAGGCTTTCTCCAAAGGGGGAGATGGTGTGCTCTATTACCAGGGTAGATTGTGTATACCAGATGTCAGTGACCTAGACAACAGATATTTGTTGAAGCACACAGCTCGAGATACTTCATCCACCCTGGCGCTACTAAAATGTACTGCGATTTGTGGGATATTTACTAGTGGAACGTCATGAAGAGAGACATCGCCGAATTCGTAGCTAAGTGCCCAAACTGCTAGCAAGTCATGGTAGAGCACCAAAGACTGGGAGGTATGACCCAGGATATCATCATACCCATGTTGAAGTAGGAAGAAGTAAATATGGACTTTATTACGGGTCTACCTCGAACTCGTCAGCAACATGATTCCATCTGGGTAGTAGTAGAGCGGATGACTAAGTTAGCACATTTCCTCCTAGTTAAAACTACAGATTCAGCTGAAGACCATGCTAGGATTTATATCTGGGAGTTGGTCAAGCTTCATGGGGTGACATTATCCATTATTTCAGACAAAGGTACCCATTTCACCTTGCATTTCTAGAAGTCTTTTCATAAGGGACTTGGTACCCAGGTCATGCTCAACACAGCTTTTCACCCGCAGACAGATGGGCAAGCTGAGCGGACTATTCAGAACCTAGAAGACATGTTGAGAGCGTGCGCAATCGATTTTAAGGGCATTTTGGATGACCACTTGCCTCTTATCTAGATTGCATAAAACAACACTTATCAGTCCAGTATCCAAATGGCCCCGTTTAAGGTGTTATATGGTAGATGGCGAAGGTCTCCTATTGGATGGTTCAAAGTTGGTGAAGCTACTATGATCGGGCCAGACTCGGTTCATGAAGCTATGCAGAAGGTACAACTCATCAGGGAAAGATTAAAAATAGCTTAGAGCCATAAGAAATCTTATGTTGTTGTGAGGAGAAGAGAATTAGAGTTTGTTGTGGATGATTGGGTTTATCTAAAAATTTTACCCATGAACGGGGTGATGAGGTTTGGGAAGAAGGGAAAGCTCAGTCCGATATATGTGGGACTCTACATAATTCTGAGGCGAATTGGCAAAGTAGCTTATGAGTTGGAATTACCTTCAGAGTTGGCTTCTGTGCACCTAGTATTCCATGTGTCACTGTTGAAGAAATGCATTGGTGACCCAACTTCAATTGTGTCATTGGATAGTGTGGAAGTAAAAGAAAGTCTCTCATATGTGGAGGTCCCAGTCCAGATCCTTGACCGTCAGGTTCGTAAGCTTAGGAACAAGGAGGTAGCTTCAATCAAGATCTTATGGAGAAATCAGCATGTTGAGGGAGCTACGCGGGATGCTAAAGCGGATATGATGGATAGATACCCCCATTTGTTCCCTTCTGACCCAGTTTCAATTTAAGGTATCAACTCCGCTCCCAAAACTGATTTCAGTTCGTATGTCTCAATTTCTTTCATGTGAATGAATGTGTGCATGATTAGTAAATTCAGTTCAGACTTGTGATTCAGTTCAGAGATAGTCATTCCGCTAGTTTTTAGCTTTCATGATCAGTATTCGTGTATAAAAGTTGTCATTCTCTACTTCCTGTGTGTTTTCCAACATTCGAGGATGAATGTTCACAAGAGGGAGATATTGTAATACCCCGAAACTCAAAATAGAGAAATTTGGAGAATCTGCACTAGGTCATGGAATGACTCGTTCTATGACCCGTGGGGGAGAGACCACGAGTCGTTAAGTGACTCATGGTAAGGCCTGGGAACTTAGGTGGAAATTTGGGGGAAAGGGTGACCAAGGATGTGACCACGAGTCGTGGTCAAACACCACGAGTCATGATATGAAACCATGGTCGAGAATAATTTTAAAACGGGGAAAGTTTAGGCAGTGCACCTAACGATTTGTCACCACGATTCGTGGTCCATGCCACGACCAGTTAGGTGACTCATGGTCAGGTCTTGGTCAGGAATTAGGGGAGGTCGACGGTGTACCCAACGGGTCCACACCATGACTCATTTGGGACACCACAGGTCATGGTGTCACCCATGGAGACTCCTAGCCAGACACCAGATGTGCCTCGGCCCACCAGTTAGAAGTCCANGGAGACTCCTAGGTGTTTAAGGCAGTGCACATCACGAGAGGTGACCACAAGTCGTGGTCTCCAACCACGACACGTTAGGACTGACAATTAGTTTTCCCCTGTGAGTTTTCAAGGGGCTTTACTAAATTCCTACCCTCATAAACTTTAAACTACATCATTTTAATCATAATTTCAGACTTATTAGTGGGGTTAAACGGTTTCTTTTCTCATTTCCCCACTCAGACCTTTAGAAAATAGATCGTAAAACTTCTCAGAATTTTTCAAAGCAAGAGCTATGGCAATCTTTTCTCCTAAATTTCTCAAGGAATTCTTCGGGCTTTTTCACCAGGTATGTGGTAATTCAACAAGGGAATAGTTCTTCCCTTGCGTCCTCAAATTCCTCCCTATTTCTCTCTATCAGATGTAGCCCTGAAATTATTGAATGTCAAGGAATTCTAGTCTTACTGTGTATAAATCATGTGAACTATTTTACCATGTGAATTATAGATATTTTCAACCAATTTGTGACTGAAATGATGTTAAATCTCATGAAGGGAAATTTAGCCCTAGTTCTTTAGCTAGAAAATCTTGAAATCTGCATTAGTTCTTGAATATTAAATTTTAGCTTAATTTTATCAGTGTTGGGAAGTCCCATGTTGTTAGTATCATTGAATCTCAATCAGAGTATTGTCAATTCATTTTTAGTAAGAATGTTAGAATTCTCAGTGTCAGTCAGAAAATGTCAGCTGATCAGTTTGACTACAGAATTTCCCGAGGTGTCAGTAGTACCTCCCAATTATCAGAATCAGGTTTGGAATTCAGTTTATTGGTCCACAAGGAGGTCATGACACTTTAGATAAACAACTCTGACTAGTCTTAGGACCCAAGTTTTAGATTTTAGTTTGTTCTTTAGATGGTTACGATGCTTCTAGATAAGCAGCTCTAACTTGTCTTAGAACCCAGTTTCAGAATTTGGTCCTATAAGACTCTCAGTGTGCTTCAAATATGTATCCCTAAGTAGTCTTGGGCCCTAGTTTCGAGCTATCAGCTTAGTATTCAGTCTTGGTATATCCAGTGGGAGTAGGACTTAGCACCGAGCAGACCGGGGTTCCAGCGCACCCAGGTTCTTTGAACTACATTTCCACCATAGGTTATAGTATTTATTGTCCTGATTGGCCCTAGACTCTTGTGATTACCTTGTTCATGCCTTTATACCTTGGCAAGGTATATTGGGTCCTATTGATGGGGTGTATACATCGGTCTCCACGTCTAGCTCACGTGGTTATATGTCGGTTATAGACTCTCCCACTAGTCAGTTCAGTCCAATTTCAGTTCAGTTCAGATCAGTATTCCAGACCTAGAACATGCTTTGACCACCAGACAGGGTCTTTTAGACCACCTCAGTATTTCAGTTATTCAGTTCAGTAGCTTTAGTTGGTTATTGCATGTCTTTTCGGTTCAGCATTTTCTTTTATTTATCCCATTGTGCTATGTTCCTCTCACTTACTCAGTACATTCAAAGTACTAACACATACTTTTATATTGGATCATTTTATGATACAGCTGCAGGATCTCAGTCTCGCCCCGTTCGCCGACCGCTCATCGAAGACCTCAGCTATTCTTGTTGGTGAGTCCTCATTCTTCGAGGACGGAGATTATTTATTTCAGATATATTTTATTTTCTTCTATTTAGATTTGGAGTTAGCTGGGGGCTTGTCCCAGCAACTCATCAGTCATAGTGGCTTTCAGACACAGATTTGGTTTTCAGACTTGTAGTTTGTTCAAATATTTTCTAATATTAGGAACCAGTTTACTTCTCTCAAAGTATTTTTTTTTCCTTAAACTTCCGCTGTATATAGTTGAATGTTACTCAGAATGCCTGTGTATGATAGACCAGGGTTTGACTTTAGGTTACTTGTAACTCTAAGTTCCGTGTTCCGTCCAAGGTATAAACTCGGGAGTGACAACACACCTCCTCCGTATCATCATAAACACTCTGTCACCAACATCAATATACACACATGCTAGAGGATCTTATTTCTACCCATCCAATGATGACCTGTAGGGGACTCCAGAAATTCATGTACTATACTGGCGTGGTATCTGCTCCCACTCATATGCTCGTCAGGATGCTCCCCTCAGACACGAGCCACTCAATCAATACTGCTCGCCTGAATGCTCCCCTCGTGCATGAGCCTCTCATCTCAGGATGTTCTTAGTATCCTTAACCATTCTCAAGGCAATTGTAACATAGTAGAGTGCGTTATTAAGACATTCAGTAGTTTATAGTCTACCTCCCTCACTCAAATAATAAACAATTCATTAATCACTTCAATGACAATGCAAAACAAACACACTTAATAGTTCAACACAGTTCCACATCGGTTTGGTGACCACATCATATCAAATTTACTTCAAGGGTTTACTTTAACAGAGAAATGATGATAACAAGTAATATTCATAGACCAAATTAACACATTATCGTTGCACAAATATACAGGCCATTATATAAAGTCTAACTCCTCTAAACCATAACCAACCTCAAATTGGGAGGGTTTGGATGGAAATCACTCTGCTGAAGCTTTGCCTTTCCTCAGTGCATCCCAACACGCAAAGTCTAAACAAGAACATGATAGAATTAAGAATCCTACCACCCACACAAGGATATTAGAAACTCAAATCCTTTCCTTCAGGGAAATTTTAAGAGTAAAACCCCAATTCACCTAGTTCTTGGTCTCAATTCCCGCATAAACCACCTTCTTTAACAATAAAACCTTGGGGAATGATTATTAGCCCCCATAAACTCATAATCAAGCCACCCCATTAGTTCCCCATGATGCAGCCCTAGTCTATCAACCTAGGGTTTCTTTTCTAGAAAATCACCACTAGAGGTTCTCCTTGAATCCTAATGTTTGCATAATCTATCATAGAGGTAGGAATTCAAGAGACTTACCTTGGGAATGAAATTCCATTGCACTGTGGGAGAAAATCGCCTTCATCCCTTAAACCTTCATGTTTTAGAAATTATGTGGTATAACCCCAGAAATTCCACTTATAGCCACTTTCTAATTCCTGTAGTCTGCTCCCACAAAATCTCCTTCATCCCTTAAACCTTCATGTTTTAGAAATTATGTGCTATAACCCCATAAATCCCACTTAAACCCACTTTCTGATTCCCGTAGTCCACTGTAGTGATCACATTTCTGCTACAACAGATCTGTTGTGGAGGTCAAGAAGCTGCTATAGCAGATCCAATGGTTACTTCCTCGATTCGTTACTGTTGAACTCCAACCGTCAATTCCTCCTACAGTGTTCCCCCAAAACCAGTAGCTCCCCAAAATCAACAAACTTTCACTATCTCACACCACAACTTTTCTATCCACAGTCTAGCCATGTTAGACTGTTCTAGGTTCATTTCCCCTCGTAATGACATACGGGTTGTTACAACAGATACCAATTAAAACATTGTTCGTCCTCGAACCGTCTACAAAGGCAAGGAAGAGAACGTACCAGATTCCACGAAAAATTGAGGATATTTTATTCATATATCAGCATCGGTCTCCCAAGTGGCTTCCTCTATAGGGAGATTCTTCCAATGGACCTTTACCATCGCAATCTCCTTTGATTTCAGCTTGCGAACCTCCCTAGGAAATATCGCCACTACTCCTCTTCATAGGAAAAGTTCCCATCTAGAAACATGGAATCCCATTTGATGATATACGATCCATCCCCATGGTATTTCTTCATCATAGAAACATGGAAGGTTGGATGCACCCCTGACAGCCCTAGCGGTAAGGCCAGCTCATAATCTATTTCACCTACACGTCGGAGGATTTCAAATGGCCTAATGTACCTCGGCCTAAGATTTCCCCACTTACCGAACCTCATTATCCCCTTCATGAGGGATACCTTGAGCAAGACTTGCTCTCCATCCATAAACTCCATATATCTCACCTTCTTATCTGCATACTATTTTTGTATGCTTTGAGCAGCCACCAGACGTTCTTGGATTAACTGAACTTTCTCTAAAGATTCCTTTAGCAAACCACGTAATTGGAGACTTGCATTTCCTCCGTACAGGGCTTCAAACAGCATCATGCCAATGCTTGAGTGATAGCTATTGTTGTAAGAAAACTTTGCCAAGAGTAAGAATTTATCCCAATGGCCCTCAAAATCTCTAACACAGGCCCGGAGCATGTCCTCTAATACCTGATGGTCCTTTCTGACTGTCTGTTTGTCTGAGGATAGAAGTTTGTGCTCAAATCCAACCTGGAGCCTAACTATGCTTGCAAGGTTCTCCAGAAATGAGAGGTGAATTGAGTACCCCTGTTCGACACAATCAACATTGGCACCCCATGCAACCGAATAAATTCCTTCACATACAGCTTGGCCAATTTCTCGGCATTATAGGTCACTTGGACAGGCATGAAGTGAGCAGACTTGTTCAATCTATCCACAATGGCCAAAATGGAGTAAAACATCTCTAATGTATTTGGAAGACCAACTACGAAATCCATCGCTATTCTCTCCTATTCCAACTCGGGGATAGGCATCCCCTAAAGTACTCCCCCAAGATTTTAGTGCTCGTACATCACCTACTGACAGTTCAAACACTATGTGACATAGTCAGCAATGTCTCTCTTCATTCTACCCCACCAAGAGTGCCGCTTCAAGTCATGGTACATTTTGATAGCCCCAGAATAAATGGAGTACCTCGAGTTGTAAGCTTCGGCTAGGAGAGTCTTAATTAGCTCACAACTTGGGGAACACAAACGCATCCCTTCTTCTCAGGATCCCTTTTCCATCTAGCACTACTTCGTTAGATCCTTCCTACAAAACTTTATCTCGGGTTTTTCCCAACTTCTCATCCTCAAACTGTCTTGCCTTTATTTCCTCTAACAGCGAGGACTTAGCCTCCAAGCTATCTAGTATCCCACATGTTTCTGTTAAAGAGAGCCTCATCAAACTGTTTTCCAATGTCTGAACTTCTCTGGCCATCGGTCATCAAGTAGCTTCCAAGCAAGCTAGACTGCCCATACTTAATGCTTTCCGACTCAATGCATCTTCCACCACATTAGCCTTCCCTGGGTGATAAAAGATGGTGACATTATAATCCTTGAGTAGTTCCATCCACCTCCTCTGCCTCAAATTGAGATCCTTCTGAGAAAACATATATTGCAGGTTGCGATGGTCTGTGAATACCTCACAACGAGCCCTATATAGGTAGTGCCTCCAAATTTTTAGGGCGAACACCACCACTGCTAGCTCCAGGTCATGCGTGGGGTAATTCTTCTCGTACACCTTCAAATATCTCAAGGCATAAGCAATGACCTGCCCTTCCTGCATTAAGACAAAACCCAATGCAGACCTTGAGGTATCATAATAAATAACAAAATCCTTACCTTCCACCGATAATGCCAGGATAGGTGCCGTGGTTAGCAGGGTCTTGCGCTTATGAAAACTCTCTTCACATTCCTCAGACCACTGGAAAGATACATCCTTCTGAATCAACATGGTCAATATGGAAGCAATGGATGCAAACCCCTTTACAAACCAACACTAGTAGCTGGCCAGCCCCATAAAAATCCGAATCTCTCTCACGGTAGTTGGCCTAGCCTAGTTTATGACCGACTCCACCTTTTGTGGATCAACCTTGATTACCTCTTTGGAGACCACATGCCCAAAAAAGACACTGATTCCATCAAAAACTCACACTTAGTGAATTTGGCATACAACTGCTTCTTCTTCAACAACTCAACTTGATTCTCAAATGATTCTCATGCTCCTACTTGTCCTTTGAGTACACCAAGATATCATCAATAACAACAATCACAAAGGAATCTAAATAGGGTTTGAAGATACCATTCATCAAGCACATGAATGAAGTTAGGGAATTAGTGAGTCCGAATGACATGAACAGAAACTCATAATACCCATACCTGGTCCGGAAGACTGTTTGGGAATGTACTCAGCCTAAATCTTCAACTGGTGATAACCCGACCTCAAGTCAATCTTTGAGAACACAACTTCCCTCTATAACTGATCAAACAAATCATCTATTCGAGGAAGATGGTACTTTTTTCGAATAGTTACCTTATTCAATTGACGGTAATCAATGTAAATCTACATGCTACCATCTTTCTTTTTCACAAACAAGACCGAGGCACTCCACGAAGAGATAGTTGGCCTAATAAACCCCTTTGAGAAGCTCTTGCAACTGTTCCTTGAGTTCTCTTGACTCATGTGGTGCCCTTCGATACGACGGAATAGAAATGAGTTGGGTCCATGGCTCTAAATATATACAGAAATCAATATCATAGTCCAGAGGCATGCCAAGTAGATCTGCAAGGAACACCTCTAAGAATCCGCAAACTACTGGGCGCGACTCTATGGAAGGACCCTCGAAATTAGTATCCCGAATATGAGCTAGATATGTTGAACACCCCTGCTCTATCAACTTACGAGCACAAATATAAAAAATGATTTTCTTAGGAGCAGGGATACAATTACCTTTCCACTCCAACCTGGACAACCTTTGGCTCAATATAGTGACGGTCTTAGCATGGCAATCAAAAATGGAACGGTAAGGAGATAACCAGCTCATTCCCAAAATCACGTCAATATCAACCATGTCCAAGATCACTAAGTCTACTACAGTGTCAAACCCCATAAAGTCAACAATACAATCCCGACAAACCCTATCCACTACCACAGAATCCCCAACAGGAGCAGACACATGGATAAGAGCATTAAGTATATCACAAGCAAGATCTAATCCCAATGCAAAATAAGCAGATGTATAAGAAAAAGTAGAACCCGGGTCAAACAAAGCCATAGACATTTTGTCAAACACAAATATCGTACCTATAATAACAACATCTAAAGCCTCTGCCTCGGGCCTACTAGGAAAAGCATAAAAGTGAGCATGGTTACCTGCTTGTGAACTGCCCCGATTAGGCTGTGCCACCCCTCTACTGGGCTGGGTTCCACCCCTACCCACCTAAGCACCTCCTCTACTCAGTTGAGCACCGCCTCTGATGCTTGGCTGACTACCTTGCCCAAGTTATATGGACGATCTCTATTGAACGCATTGCCTCCTCTTTAGGCAAGGGCCGGAGCTCGAGGGGCTGTGTGCGGGATGATCTATCCGCCCTAAGCAAACCTAGGACACCATCTACAAATGTGGTCATACTCCCCACACTTGGGGCATACCTTATAAATCAGTGGCCACAAAATCATAATAGAAGAAATAGTGCGAGCCCCGAAGTCTGAGCGAATAAGCTAACNGGTTACAGAAATCGAGCTACTACTACTGGCCGCGCTCTTCTTGTAATCTCATAAATCAGTGGCCACAAAATCATAATAGAAGAAATAGTGCGAGCCCCGAAGTCTGAGCGAATAAGCTAACTACACCCGACTATACCTGATAGTTGGGGAGTGTCTCCTGACAGTCCTCCAGCTGACACCTGCATAGCCTACTGAATAGGACGCCTAGACAAACCCTGTGTTATCAGAGCCTTAAAAATAAATCCACTGTAGGAACCCACCCTCCGATCCTTCTTCTTGGCATTCTTTGCATACCCTTCCTATTTCACCCCCCCCCTCCTATGTTCTTCACATATTCCACTACCTCCTGAAAGGTCTTACCTGAGGAGACCATCTGAGAGCTGATAATTGGAAACCCAAATTCAGGCCTTTAACAAACTTCTTGATCCTCTCTTTCTTTGTGTCTAGTAAAGATAGAGCATATCTGGATAGTTAAAGGAACTAGGCCTTGTAGGCTGCCACAGAAGAGCTTTTCTACTTGATAGTGGTGAATTTGTCCTGTCTCCTATCTCTCAAGGTACGGGGTAAATACTTTTCCAGAAACATGGAGTAAAACTGGGTCCAAGTCAACGGTGGTAACCCTGCTAGTCTGCACTCGACGAAAGCCCTCCACAGAGCTTAGCACCACCTATAAACTAGAAGGTGACAAACTCCGCGCCGTACTTCTCCACCACCCCTATCTTATGGAGCCTCTTGTGACAATCTATAAAAAAAATTTAGGTGTCCTCTTCCTCAGTACCATAAAAAGTAAGAGGCTTCATCTTGGTGAACCAACAGACAAGTCATGGTCCTTCACTGTCATCACTAGCCCAACCACCTGCCTCAGAAACATAACCGCCTCAGGCATGTATCCCTGATTGCTATCTTACAAGAGTCACTGTCGATTCCCCATTACCCACGAGGCTACTCAGGAGATTAAGAACTTGAGGTAGAACCTCAGAGAATACTGGAGCAGAAAGAACATCTCCCTAGGCTAGGACTTCCACCTTAATCGTCACCCTTTCCTGAACTACAAGAGATACCGGAGATGCTGACCTCTCCCGTACTGGAGAAGGAGTGCAGGCCCCCTTTGGAAGCGGCAGGGCTTCACTCGCATCCTTGTCCCTGTCCTCTACCGCGAACTGTGGCTGCTGCTGATGCTGCTGACTGGGGTGCTGCTTCTCTGTTCCTATCTACACGTGTTCACAACATATACGTGAGAAATAAAGAAGAGTTGTTAGATACCGATTTGGATCATCAGATACCAATTGGAATCAAGTAATCACACAAAAGGAAAGAAGAAGGGTGTTTTCCTAAATTCCTACAGCCTCTCGAAGATAAGTTGTGAACGTCTTTGCACCGATCCGCGAGACTCTACTAGACCCGTCTTAGTGCAATGATATCGATGAACCTAGAGCTCTGATAACAACTTTTTCACGACCCAAATGGTGGTGATTGGAACCCACACTAACCCCCCAGTGGGTGAACCAACGATTCCTAACAATTTTCCTGAAAACAACAATTAGAAAAGAATAATAAGCTCAAACATAAATAAACCAATAGATTACATTTAAAATTTGCTAAGAAAAATGAAAGAAACCACAATTTTGATTATAATTCCAATAATCCGATTATCATTGCACCAGAGATCTAACTATACAGCTAACAGTGACAAGTCTAGGAAATAAAAGAAATTATAATGTCCGAAGGGACATCTTCCACGGGGGAGTGTGACTTCCTATCTTGCAATCGCTCACCTTCCATAATGAAACTACTACTGATCTAGAGGTGAGGACGAGAAGAGCTTCCTGGATCAAATTCTGCACTCAAAAAAAGAAGCATAAGATTAGCATCAGTACGAAACACGATACTGGTAGGCATCATCTGCCGACCTTACATAATAACATATAAGCATGCAACAACAACATAAAAACAGTCCAGAACATCATACATATATATAATACACATTTCTAAAACCTTAGCTCTGCACTGGTGACAAGCGGCCTATTCACTAGTTTAGGCCTTTCGCTACAGTGGTCACTTGATAGCTATCGCGGTCTCGCCATAGAGAAATAAGTCCCGCTGTAGTGGTTCTACCCTAAGTAGTAGCTTGACTTAGATGCACCTTAAGCATTTCACCAGCTTTTAGCAATTCACACATTCTCGCGCTTGTTCAGATATAAATGTAAGCTATTGACATCTATACACAAACTATTACCTAACCACATGTAATATAGAGAAATTCATAACAAGATAGTACAACTCAAAAATTCATATTCATTTAACCATATTAAACATCAAGTCTATTCCACTCTTCCACATTCAGGTAACAGCTACATGATCACAAGCTCAACTCAGCCACATAGCACTTACTCATTCTAGGTCTTTAACACTTTTACAACTATATCATTAAATAGAACAAATGGTGACATGTTGGGCACACACCTCTGCAATATCACCATAAACACTCTGTCACCAACATCGATGTACACATATGCTAGAGGGTCTTATTTCTACCCATCCAGTCATGGCCTGCAGGGAACTCTAGAAATCCATATACTGTACCGGCATGATACCCGCTCCTACTCATATTCTCGTCGGGATGATCCCTTCGGACACAAGCCACTCAATCATTATTGCTCGTCCGCATACTCCCCTCGGGCATGAGCCTCTCAGCATAGGATGTTCTTACTATCCTTAAGTATTCTTATGGCAATCGTAACATAGTAGAGCGCGTTATTAAGACATTCAAGAATTTACAATCTACCTCCCTTACTAGAATAATAAATAATTCATCAATCACTTCAATGACAATGCAAAAGAAACACATCTAATAGTTCAGCATAGTTCCACAACGGTTCGGTGACCACATCATATCAAATTTACTTCAACAGTTTAATTTAACAGGGCAATTATCATAACAAGTAATGTTCATAGACCAAATCAACACATTATCATTGCACATACATATAGGATATTATATAAAGTCTAACTCCTATAAACCATAACCTACCTCAAACTGGGAGGGTTCGAATGGAAATCACTCTGTTGGAGCCTTGCCCTTCCTCACTGTTTTCAAATGTTCAAAGTCTAAACAAGAACATGTAAGAATTCAAAATCCTACCACCCACACAAGAGTATTATAAACTCAAACCCTTCCCTTCAGGGAAATTTTAAGAGTAAAACCCTAATTCCACCTAGTTCTAGGTCTCAATTCCCGCATAAACCACCATTTTTAACAACTAAACCTTGGGGAATGATCATTAGCCCCTATAAACTCATAATCAAACCACCCCATTAGTTCCCCATGATCCAGCCCTATTCTATCAACCTAGGATTTCTTTGTTAGAAAATCACCATTAGAGGTTCTCCTTGAATCCTAGTGTTTAAATAATCTATCATAGAGGTAGAAGTTAAAGAGACTTACCTTGGGAATGAAATTCCACTGCTCTGGGGGTGAAAATCACCTTCATCTCTTGAACCTTTGTGTTTTAGAAATTATAGGGTATAACCCCAGAATTCCCACTTAAATCCACTTTCTTATTGTAATACCCCGGAAGTGCGTAGGAGTACATCCGGAAGTTAAAAATTGAAAACTGTAGAAAATTGGGAAAAATGTCTTAGGATGGGTCAAGGTACAACTCGTGGTGACATACCATAGGTCATTGTAATGAGTCTTGGTTGCGGAAAGGCTGGGTGACAGTGCAAACCATGGGAAATATGATGACTCATTGTGGGAAACAATAAGTCATCGTTAGCAGTCGTAGGAAGGAGTTGGGTGCATCAGGTGACATACAACAGGAGACCTAACGACCCACTGGGAGAAGCCATGGGTCGTTGGCTGTGGTCGTGATTTGAGGATTATGTTTTCCAGTAGGCTTGATGGGGGAAAACAACAATCCGTTGTTTGTGGTGACGGGTTGTGGTGTGACCCGTTAGAAGATAAGATGCCAAGGTTCAGGGGACTAACCACGAACGATGTAAAGAGTTGTGGGTTGAAAACATGGGTTGTCCTGTCGACCTTTTGTTTGGTTCCTAGAATGGGTCATCAGCAGTTCATTCCATGAGAGACATGAAGGGCCCTTGGTGGTTCCCACGATTCGTTGGTACCACCCGTGGATTCCATCTGGCCAATTTTCAGGGCAGATTCATTAAGGGTATTTTTTGACTTTTTCATGATATAAGGCCCTAAACTACGTCGTTTTGGCTTGATAAAGCTGGTTTTTTAAGAAAATAAACCTTCCTAAACTCTCATTCATGCATGCAAGGATTTTGACAAGTGATCTAAGGGGAGATTTCAAGCTTTTCACCTCAATTCCTTC